>JAOYSI010000026.1:852250-872029 GCA_025775065.1 Hiodon alosoides | reverse complement strand
TTCCTGTTTTATTTTACCTTGTTATGGTTTTTTTTTTTTTTTTTTTTTTGTTTTTTTTTTTTTATTGGTTTTTTTATTTTTATGCAAATTTAAATATAAATTACAAATCCCCCCCCCCCCCCCCCCCCCCTCAACCTATTATGTTGGACTTTTAAGTTGTTGGGGATTGCATGGTTAGTCTCTCTCCTCTAATCAGTGCTGAACTTCTTGTGTGACCTGTGTAGCCTGCAGAGTATAGGTTGCGACTTCCCAACCTTCCTCATGTGTAGTAGCAGGAGTCTTGGTGATGAACTGAGCTGCATTAGCACAATTGAATACTCCAAACTGGAAAGAAAATGCAAGTAATTTGATTCCAAATGTATATATTTACTTTGATTCTGAAAAACTCCAATTAAACTGTCGTACTGCTTGCAAATATGATTATGGCTGTAATGACTGAAGAATCATTTGACTAATTACACATGATGATTACATGCTGGAAGCCTAGCATTGGTTTGTATCTTTTGGAAACAAACGTATTTCCTTCCTAGGACTTTATTACCAATAAGAAATGGTAATAATGGGCACCATGGTGCGTTAGATGTTCCTGTCAATTTAATCCGATGAGTCATTGTCCATTCTGTTTGGTTGCCAGTAACTTCCAACCTCCCTCCCAACCAGAGTCACTGAGGAAGTCACCTCCCTGCTGCTGAAGAGCGCCTATAACAGCATAGAAAGAGATGGTATCCTAGCAACAAGACTTTGCACGCACAAAGATGATGTGGAACTGACCAATGAGAAAAGGCTCCAACAGCTCCCAGGTATGACATTATGGTGTTATGTCCCAATCTGTGCAATTCTCACCAGTTATTGGGTGTGACTGGCTACCATAGTGTCACCCTGTGAGCTGATATTGGCCTGTTTGTTATTGTACAGGTGAGCCATAATTAAGTCTTCTCCTTTCCACACCCTCCATTCTGTTGAAACCTAACCATGCTCTTCAATGGTCTAAAACAGACATGATTTTAATTTGCTTACAATGTCAAAGGCCTGTTAATCTTTCAATTTCCCTTGCCTGCAATTTGGCTCAGGTTAAATAATGCGGTATTGTTCAATATAGTTATGTTCCTACTATATGTGTTGTCAGATGTTGGCTTTTGCCGTGTTAGGCTGTATTCACATGATACTGGAACGTGAGTGTGGTGCAGGTTTGCTTGCCTCGTGAGGATATAGGAGCAGGCGTTATGTACGCAAGCTACCTAGCTATTGGAACAAGCAAGTAAAAAAGATTCCCTCTTTAGTCTTTACCAACTTTTACCTGCAAATGCATTTGCAGGCTGTCATGCAACAGCTTAAGGATCTTGTATGCAATCAAACTGTCATACAATTCAGGGAGATCGTGGAAATACAAAATTTGTTTTTCCTCAATGACGCCCCCTATACGGCCTGTCAATCTATTGGTTGGCGCAGTAGAGGTCAGCGTTTGCACGAGGTCACAGTTGAAATAATTTGAAGTTCAGCCCTCAAACTCGCCAGTTGGGCGCAGACTCCAAAGCTGACCGTGGCGCCACGTCCATTGGAAAAGAATGGGATTCTCCGCTCAAAACAAATTTTTGCGTATCATGTGAATGCAGAGAAGCTCCAGATGAGTCGGATAGGTGGTCCCATGCCATTGGGGTTTTGACATGGTTTTCTGTGCTTTCAGGGGTGGTGCGTGAGTTTGAGGCTGTCGACAGCGATCCTCAACTGGTCAAGATCATTGATTCTCAGAGTCCCGTGGGGCGGCTATTGCCGCTCAAAGTGGGGGCCCAGGTGAGGTTTTAAAGGGATTATCTAATGGCAATTTTTTTTTTTTTTTAAAGGTTTGATTTTGATTTTATTTATCATTTATTCCCCTTTGCATATATTCAGGTGATGCTGACTAAGAATCTCGATGTCCAAAGAGGTCTGGTCAATGGGGCAAGGGGTGTCGTCATCTCCTTTCAGCCAGGGAACAGAGGTAAAGCAACTGGTCTCCTGCAAGAGTTAAAAAAACAAAGCTCTTGGCAACAGGGTTAAGTTTTGCCTCAACTTTTTATTGTTTAATTAGTGATTGATTTGAGCAGAAACGGAAATCCCTTTAGGATGAAAAGCAGCTCCTAATAACTAAAACCTGCCCTGATGGATATAGTTGAAGTCAATAAGAGGGTCAACTCTGTTTACTATTATCCCTTTGACTTGATCTGAACGTTTCGGTTTCATAATGGCTGTCATAGTCATGGAAAATGCAATTTGGCAAAAATTTTTAACGGGTGTTGGCCAATCATAATCCTCCCTATGTTCATCTCACAACGTTGGACACGATTTAAAAAAGGGAAAAGCCAGAAGAGGAGGATGCGTATTCCTTCCTGTTGACCAAATGATCCCTGTTTATAGTTTGGTCTGCTTTGAGCGCTTTATTTCTATAACGGTCAATTAAGCGCGGGTCTGTCAAGCAGGGTGAGAGCTACATCTGCTCTGTTTGATGTTAGATGTCGGTTGCTAGATGGAAGGCGTCAAAGAGGAATTTAATAGAATGGTGCACATTCAGTTAAGTAAACCTAAACTTCGATGTGCTTTGTGGCCAAGTAAAATGGATAAAATTTAGGTTTTTGTGAACATGGGGGAATTGATTCACGAAGTAAAGGTGTTCTGTTAATGTGTCTCTACCAACCCCCGGATTACAACAATAGGTCTACCTTGCGTACGCTTCCTGTGCGGCGTGACTGAGGTCGTGAAGCCAGAGCGCTGGATGTTCAAGGCTAACGGGGGGCTGTACCTCAGCCGTCAGCAGCTGCCCCTCAAACTTGCCTGGGCCATCTCCATCCACAAAAGCCAGGTAAGGCTAGCTGTGCTCTGGTCTGTGTTACAACCAGTGAATGCGGGCAGGTTGACGGGACCCAGTCAGAAAGAACATGAATCGCTCTTTAGTGTCGGGTGTGGTGCACCGTCACTTGGCATGGATGATTAGCATTGGCGCTGTCAAGTTGTGTATAGAAGCATCTTTATGCTTGGATAGACGGGACAGAGTAGTCATTCCTAGTAACGTCATTAGATTTTTCTGTTTCCTGCTCCTGCGTTTCCTGTTGTCCACATTAAACGGACTCAAAATCGCAAGAGGAGTCGCTCTCCTCTTTTGTGTAAGCTGCGAAGAGCATTTTCATGGTGGACTGTGTTCATTTGTTTGGTTAAGCATATGGGGCCAGCCTCTTTATAATTGAGGTCAGTGATGTCACCACGCTGAATTTGCCATCCTGCCCCCAATTAAAAAAAAAAAACCAGCGGGGCCTTGGCGTACAACGGTGAAACTCTGAGGAACTGACAGGAACAGCAGAACTGGTTCCACTGACTGGTCAGCAATGCCCCTTTCCCCCTTAATCTGACTGCTGATTGACTTGAAGAACATTTTTAATTTGTGCCCAGTTATATTGCATTTTTTACATTTGCTGTTAGAGGAATGTGTTGTTCCAATGCATTGAACTAAATGGCTGATTTGATCATTTAATTAAATTGAGACCCACAAAATATACCGAAAGAGAAAAAGTTTAGCCAAGAGGTTCTCAATTGACGCATAGATTTAAAAAATAATCAGGAAAGTTGGAGCTAAACTTAGCATTCTGAGAGAGGAATAATTTTG
This sequence comes from Hiodon alosoides, assembly GCA_025775065.1. Taxonomy (NCBI): domain Eukaryota; kingdom Metazoa; phylum Chordata; class Actinopteri; order Hiodontiformes; family Hiodontidae; genus Hiodon; species Hiodon alosoides. Next base: position 868,395 of record JAOYSI010000026.1, on the reverse strand, counting down.
CGCAAAGTGGTTGCAATACTATTGCTGCTAATGGTTAACCAAAACATTAAAGTATACAATCATATGCTTATTTTTCTTTTCTTAAAACTTTACAATTCTGTACTGAAGATTCTAGAGGATGCTTATAACTACACCTGGCATGGTAAAGAATTAAGGATGCTAAATTAAAAAAAAATAGTCTCAAAGTTTTCTGTTGACCCTAGTTGGGTCTGACGAGTTATCATTGAGCCTCGTGTCACACTCTGGATTTGCGTGTGGCAGGGCATGACTCTGGACTGCGTGGAGATCTCTCTGGCGCGGGTGTTCGAGTGCGGTCAGGCCTATGTGGCGCTTTCCCGGGCCCGGAGTCTGCAGGGGCTGCGGGTGATGGATTTTGACCCTCACGTGGTGCGGGCTGACCCAGACGTGCTGCTCTTCTATAAACGGCTGCGGAAGGAGAGGCTGCTCAGACAGGTCGGTGCTCCCCTTCCCTGCGCCAAGTCCAAACTGTCTAAGGCACTGTAATGCTGAGTCACTGAGGTGAATCACTGACCAACTTCGTTTTGTGGCTTAGTCAGCGCTAAGTGCGCCCCCCCTGCCTAATCTCGCCTGTTATGCTGCTGCCGTATCGCTTTAGAGGAGCCCTCTGATGGCCAGGATTTGCGGTAGTGACGACTGCCTGCTCTATGAGCCATCCAAAAGGCCGCGTCCGTCAGAAGCTAAGGCTACAACCGTGTCAGTGCCTGTCCCCCACGGATCATCGCTAACGCAGCTGGTTTCTGTGTGTGTTTCCATTCTAGGGCTCCATGGACGAGTTCCTGGGAAGAAGGAACCAGGAGAACAAGTTGCAGTGAGGGACCTTGGGCAGCCCATGTGTACAGGTTCTCCCACTGCTCCATGTTTTATTTGTACACTTATATTTATTTTAACTATCTTTTGTAAGTTATTGGGGAAAGATTGTTGGTCGTTTTATACCCAGTATCTGTATAGGTGGTTATTCCTCATTTTACCTTTTTTCTTTTTTCTTTTTTTTAAACTTATCTGGGTCTGAAGGTGTGTAATTTAAATAAAGATGCTTTTTGTAATATAAATATTTGTTTTTTTGTTTTTGCTATTTATGTGCCTAAACCTAAGCCACGGAATTTCCAGATCATTGATTGATGTGTCTGATTTTACGGGAAAATGCTAACTTGTTCAGCAGAGCCCCTGGCTCTGCTTCTCCCGTCTTAAGCCTTTGTGTTGATTTCCTTTTGATGGATTTTCACTGACAGGTGTTGCCCGTCATCTCTGTAATATTGTTTTAAAGGTATATAGAACAAGATTTTGGTGGAGGTTAACTGTCCTTATCTTGTCTCTATGGCGCAGAGTTTAAAGCAGACCAACACATTGGCCGTTCTAACTCAAGATGTCCATCCCCAACAGCTGAAATTGAGGACTTTGGCCAATGTTGATCAAATTGCTCAGTCTAGGAGGCTTGGGCTACGGACACATTGATTAGAGAACCCTTTTAGCCTCCCTAATTTCCAGAAAATTCACCTTGACTCCAGGATTCTGGCTGTATAGGGACTCTCCAGAAAGTCATAAATTTGGTATATTTACAACCAACATTTCATAAAGTCACGGCTAGTTTGTGGAACTATATATTTAATTGATTTGGGAATAATGCATAGCCAACATCTTGGAAAGCTTATTAAATATTTTAATCGGACCATCACATTGGTGATGTTTTATTTTATTTGTGGGCGGAACTTTATTTTGATGTTTTGCTGCCGCCTTGTGGAATAATATTTAAATTACATTACCATGATTATGATTGATTTTGCTTATTCTTTCTTATACTGGCGCCCCTATATCAGGGTTTTTTTATTTTATTTTTTTTATTTCACGATTTAAAGCTATTTTTGGTGCTGTGGCACATAGGCTACTGGTTTCACCCTTTCAAGATTTAGAATATCAGTAGTGATGGTTCTGTGGGTTGATTAGAGGATTTTAGGAATTACTATCTGTACACATTGTGGATTTGCAACAAAAGGTGACTTGAGTAGCCAAATCCAGCCTACGGGGGCTAGTTGCGCTATGTGTTTGAAGGTCACCATTTGTATGCTTCCCTTTGAGGGAAGGTATATGCAAGGTATATTTTGGATTCCTCTTTTCTGTCACAGAACATCTTTATCCAATAGCATCTTGCATGAAACTTCCGATGTTTGATAATTGTGACATTGTACTGAGCATGTTCAGTGCTGATCCTCAGCAAAGAGTAGGGTGGTCTGTTGCTACCACAATTTACTTACTTTACAATTGTTCTGTAGTTGTTTTAGCTTATCAAGCATACCAAACCTATTTAAAAATGAACCAGGACTTAAGGAAGTACTTAATTAAGGGATTGGTCAGTCACAGATTAAACAAAATCCTAAAAAATTTTTTCCAAGAATATGCAACATAGTAAACTATGTTTGTTCATGCTGCCACTCAAGGCAACTAAAGGGTTCGGTTATCTGGAGTCATTGGATGCACCGATGTAAGTCATATCCCCAATTCAGTGTCCCTTACAACAAGATGCAGAGGAGTAAATGCGGTTTTCAATAAATGTTCAGTGTGCACAGTGCACAAAACGTGTCTTTGTATACTCAACTTGAAAGCGAAAACAGGATGAAAGAGTGGAGTTGTTCACTGCCTACCTTTAACGCAACAGGAGCTGAGCTGTTTCAAACCATAACTAGCGTGGGTGCATTGTCAACATTTTTACTTTTGCCCACCGGCCGGAGTTTATTTCCTTTCGATGGCTGTTGACTACTAACGAAGAGTTCACCAGCTCTGGCTGCAGGTGAAGAGGGTTGATCTCTATCCTGCCCCAACTCCTCCAAGCTGTGGAGATCATCATCCCTCGCAAATACTGAATCTCTTATCAGCTTTCCGGACACCTGCGTGCTTGCAATACAGGTTGAGCGGGACATGCCTCTCCTCCAATCGGCACTGAACCTCTTGTGCAGGATGTGTAGCCTGCAGAGTGGAAAAGATGGGTGGCTTGAAGGTGACTAGGATAAGTGGAGACTAGGCCTGCATCAGAATGATCTACCCCCATATTAAGTGATGTCCAAATTCTCAATAATACCCCTTATCCACTGGCTTATCTGACCCAACCCGTAAGCAGGCTGGTACGATGCAGCACGTTAGTCATTGCCAATTTTGCCGAGCCAACCGTGAACCAGGCTGCTAATTTTCAGCCCTACTCCCTACCCAGTGCTAACACGGACCTGAGGGAAACCGGAACCGACCAGGGCCAAGGCAGAGTAGCCAACTAAACTCGTCATCACCTGTCGCAGATAAAATGATGTGAACAGAACTATAAACCAAACAATTAACTTATAAAGATATTTGAGGGCAGGTAGATTTCCCAGATTATCTCAGTTTAGCTCTTATCTAATTCCAAAATTAAAGATCTCCAGTTGTTCTCATTTAGAAAAAAAGTCTTTCATATAAGAAAATATTTCATCAGAACTTTCCGGCAGGAGAGAGGGATCACACAGAAGACCAAAGCTGGCACACACACATTATGTTCAGACGTTAGTTAAGTTTCAGGTTTTCAGCACCATCAAGGATACGTGCATTTTGAGGCCTTAAGATAAAAGACAAAAATAAATGTCCATTCCAAATTTATATCTAAATAACTATTGAGACAACTGTTAAGAATTTCATACATATTTTACCTACATTTGTACATCATTCAAAATGAGGTAACAAAGTAACACATGAAGGTTATTATGGGTTCAGTGTTTGGTAAATAACTTTTTAACGTCACTGAAAATTCCTATCGCTACTTTCGAAAATTAGACCTTCAATAAAACCCGGATATAATGTTTCACTCGCATACCCATGTACATGCTCAAATTTAACTTTTGTATATAGAAAAAAAATCTAAAGACTAGGCAGGATTTGCGACACATCCCATAATAGGTCCCCATTTCCGGTAGAAATTCTAGCAAGTTCCGGCATGTGACCTAAAACGTCCTCCAGGTACTGAGGGTGAGATAGAGACGTGCCTATCAGTAGTTCATCGTTGAACAACTAGAGAAATCATGGTTTTTGAGGAGAAAATGATCACAAATGGAGAACCCGATGAGGTATGCTTGTAAAATAAAGGATGTGTAATTATTTAAGTGATTTAACAAGCGAGAAAGCTAATGACCCTACTTTCTGTTCCAGGCCGGTTTAGCCAGCTAGCTGATCGGAGTCTTTGGTATATAGGATTAAAAAATAAAGAACGGTAGCAGTGCAGCGTTACGGACAACTAACTTGATATACAAAGACGTGTGTACAATTTGCTATTTTTTTTCTAGCTAACTAGGTTGCTGTTATGTCATTGGTTAAAGTTAAAGGGTTTATGGCTAGTTTAAAACGTAAACCTCTCTTGTATTTTCGCGACTAGGTATGAGGGTCACGTATGAGTTGAGAATATTCAGATCAGTTATTCGTTTTTTATTTGATCAGATTTACGGAGGGAAAATGGGATGCATTTACAGAATATATGGTGACCCATAGTCTGCTTTTTTCCCTATGCGTGTCGCTATTTGTCGTTTTGTAATCCTGGTGATTTATGAATAGAAACACCAGGGTGAGGTTATGTCCGATTCAATCAATTATTATGATTAAATAATGCGATGTGCAACGAAAACTCACGACGGACACTGACGACTACCCAGACTAGCTTTTGAGCACCATTGGATTCGACTATCCATGGCAAGATAAAACGAGAACACGTGAAGCCGAAAACTATGAGTCTGCCACACATATTGTACCGTTTCTTACAATAACAATTGTTGTCTGGGGCGTTAGGCAGACTCTTATAATCACGATAAAACGTCTGTTGGCGTTTGTGTAACCACAGGTGGTTTAATATTGTTTTTAATTTGCAGGAAGAAGAGGAAGAGGAGGAGGAAGATATGGTGGTAGGGATTGTCTTTAGAAGTAGTTCTGCTGGGGTAGGGGAAAGTAAACTGGCCAAATTCAATCGGCTTTATTACCTTTCAAGACCATTATCCCTATTAAGGATCCCTTCAGAACCTCTATTAGACTGGCTGAAATAACGTTTTGTTATTGGAAGGCTATAATATCATTTTAACAGTAATACTTCGATGCATTATTGCCGAAATCTGTCTGCTTTTCCTCCTGTAATTTAAGTAACTTCTGTAATATGTTCAAATACTTGGTTGCGCCGTAGAGAAATGTGAATGCAACTTTTGTTGCATATTGTTTACATTTTATCTTTCAGAAATTAAGCTGTTGTATATTAGGCTGCAGAAAACTAAAACGTGTTTGGTGTTCTATTGTGAGATTATGTAACAGATTTGTAAGTGACACACATATGTTGCATATGTGTATTTAGATATACATATGAATGGCCTATGGAAAGTACTGTCCAAGCTTTGGGTTTCTGCAGTTCTGTGTGTCCCTTGCAGGACCCCTTAGAGTCTATTCGCCAAAAGTGTGCAGCGACGGAGCACTGCGTACACGCGCAGGAGAAGCTGGAGGCCTGCGAGACCAGGGTTGGCTCACGCTCACACACGGAAGAGGAATGCACGGAGGAGCTCTTTGACTTCTTGCACGCTCGGGACCACTGTGTGAGTGAAACGGAAGTGATGGGAAAACAAAGTGGATGGGATACTTCCACTTTATTTTGCCTATGTTGGGATCCTAGAAGAATAAGCTTTAGTGCCTCCTGTGCATTGTGTTAATGTTGTTGGTCATTTCCTCCGCAGGTGGCCCATAAGCTCTTCAATTCAGTGAAATGAAGTCTGCTGAGCCCTCAATCCCCTTCAGTGGTGGTCTGCAGCTGCTAATTCTATGTTTTACTGTGGAAAAATAAGGCTGTAACAGAAAACCCTTAAGTAGATTTGTTTTACCTATGGTACGATGAAACCATAGGTGCTATTGTATGTGATGTGAATAAAGTTCGTATTAAAAACATTTCTTGTGTGCTAAAATTTGACTGTTTAAATGTGTTCAGTTTTAATTATGTTTGGTTGTATTTATCTGTGTGACTTCAGCAGACCTGGGTCAGGTGTCTGTTTAGAAGAAGTTTTCATGAAAAGTACTGTTAAAATACTTTGTGTGTGTCCATATATAAAAATATTTATATAGAAGAAAGAATGAGCAATAGTAGGCATTAAGGCTGCTTTGAGGAAAAAGATCTGCTAGAATGACAAAGTGCTGTGTGTAAACTTTGATATGTTTTTTTTTTTTTTATGTGGGCAGCTGGATCTTTGATCGCATACACACATTGTAGTATTTGATTGTACGTTTAGAAAATTTTGGAATGTTTTTGTATCCCATTAAAACAAAAGTTTTGGGTATATATATAATATATTCCCAAAAAAATGTATGTATAATGTATAAAAAGGGGTTTAAGGCTTTTTCAAACACAAAGTTCCATTATTTTGGGTACTTTGCAAGTACCCTAAATGTGTTGGAGAGAACATAGTCGTGAAACGACAAATTACCAATTTGTCCAATGAAAATACACTGCTTTAGTAATACCATACTATCTATTGTTTAATTGAATTTAGGTTGAAATTGTATAAGCAGGTATTACTAATTAGATGTGTGTCACAATAGATTTAATTAAATATCCGTAGGAAAGCCAGGTGTGCGACAAATTTTTGAATCTTTTTTGTTTTAAGTATTTGATGAAAAATGAAAAACATTAAACAACAACTATTATTTATTAATAATATAAACAATATATATAAATATTTTAATACATTCATTTATTTTCAGAATTAAGAGGGTTCACTCAAAAAGTTATTTTCTAGTACTTATTTGAGTAAATGGACTACATTATTACAGGTCTTAATAAGTTTAAATATGGCATTGGATTGATAAAACATTAAGATGCATATGCAGGTTAAATGCCCACGAAGGTTACTGTACTGAGGAGTCAGGTAATATTATAGAGCTTAGTGTAATACGGTTAAATATAATTGATCGTTAGGGGGATTTTGTTGTCTTCTGCATCTAATTGGACCTTGAGAATATGAAGATTCCTTTAATTTTCATCTGTAAAATGTGTGGCTAGCCACTTGAATAAATGCTGGAATGTTGGAAGTGGGTCGAAGGGTAAAGTGTCATATGGTTTGTCTGGCGGAACTTATCCTGGCAGGTCTTATCCTGCGCCAAGCAAAACTGTTAGCCTGAAATGCTAGGAAGAAGTCTTCTGTAAGGTCAAGTGTAGCACCCGGTTGCAACAACTGTTGGACCGAGGCAAAATTAAAGATTTTGCGCTAGCCCCTGTAATTAAATAAATTACATCATATCAAGAAGCATTACTTGGACAATGGGTTCATAGAATACCATATATACACACGTTACATTCAGCAATAAAACCTTCATTTCTAAATTCAGGAACCAAAGGTTGTTGATTGGGGAGTTAGGGAATGTTTTTAGCATGACACACTAATATGGCTGCGCTTGGAGGCACGAGAATATTGCTCCGAAAATTAAAAGTCTTTCCATGTTTAAACCAACGTCGAAATCGTGTTAAAGCAAAATGGGTAATACATCACGAGTATCCTTTAATGCGTCTATAGATAAAATCGTAGTTTGTAAGGCATCGCTGCTTCCAATTGACAGCAGAAGCTAGTCTAGTATATTGTCCAATCAGCCTTTACTATGTCAGCGTGTCAGTCGTTCTTGTTTTGTTCATTAGTTACAGAGAAGAGTTGTTGTGTTTGCCTGTAACGTTGTAGAGTGTTTGTAGGTTCCTTTCATTTAAAGGTTTTAAATTTGATGTAGGTGGGATTCTTATCTATTTTGTGCCTAGCTCTGATTCAGTAGTCATGAATCAATTTGCCGTGAATATGAGGCTCCGTGCGAGTGCATCAGTGTAAAGTCTATTTTTTTAAACAGGCAGCCACTCAGCCAAAGTTCCCTGCCACAAGTTTGGCCCTGCAGAACTTTGACCAGAACTATGGCATGCAGCTCGGGGACCTGTGGCCCGCAGTACGGGTCAGCATGCTCTCAGAGCAGAAGTACGGTGCCCTGATCAACAACTTCTCTGTTGAGGAAAAAGTGATGACACAGTTGGAGGGTGCTCAGGATTTTGTCCTCCACTGTCTTTCACCGGATGAGACTGACACCACAGAAGATCACCTCCTTGGAGCCAAAATCCCACAGGGTGATCCAACGGCGGCTACATCGAGAACACTGAAAGACACTGCCCTGCCACGGGTCAGCCCCAACATAAAGTGCTTTGTGTTTCCGAAAAGCAATATATCTCGCTTCAAGCCAGCCAGGTGAGAAGCCTGACATTTTCTGTGTTTGTTGATATTTCATTTCTGATTAGCAGCATCAGGGGAGGTTTTGCTGGGATTATCTCAAATTTATTTCAATGGTTTGCTTTTAGCTGGTTTCTGTTGATTCCTTTAACTGCAACACAGTAGGCTCTTGTTATGCAATAAGTCCAAACCTTCCTCCCGTAGGCCAGACAGCAGCGGGACTCTGGGGTACTACCTGCTGGATGCAGCGTCTGTATTACCTGTCCTTGCTCTGAATGTTCAGGAGGGGCAGACTGTCCTGGACCTTTGTGCTGCTCCTGGAGGAAAGACATTGACTCTTCTCCAGACTCAGGCTATAGGTATACTTGTCTCCTTAAGAAGATATACCTTTTAAATAACACATCTAATGTTTGAAACACAAAGGCGCTTTTGACATTGGCAGCAGTTTGAGCTATAGGGTGCATTTTTGTTTTGTTTTGAAAGGGCGTCTTGCTGTCAACGACTCCTCCATTTCCCGCACAAATCGACTACGCCGGGTCCTACAGAGCTATGTTCCCAGGGCACACTGGTCAGAGGACAGGGTCCGCATCACTTCCTTTGATGGCCGAAAGTGGGGTCAACTGGAGAGGGACACTTTTGACAGAGTCAGTATTGTGAATGTTTTTTTTTTGGGGTGGGGGGTTTAATTGTCAGAAAATTAAGATTCCTCAGTCTCTCTATGCCTCGTATGTTTCTTTGCACAAGAGAGAAATGTTGAACATGCAGCTGTTTCCTGCTGTTCTTTTATAAACAACAGGATTGTCATGTTATAGCATTTCCTTTAGTGTTCTATAACTTAATGCATTTGATTGTATAAATTCCCAAACACTTCTGTGATTGCATACAGCTGCAGTAACCATTCCTAAAGTAGTCATTATAACGGTTGGCGGCCTTTCTCAGGTTCTTGTAGATGTCCCTTGCACCACAGACAGGCACTCTGTTTTGGATGAGGAGAACAACATTTTCAAGAGGGCCAGGACAAAAGAGAGACAGAAACTGCCCTTGGTTCAGACCCAGCTTCTAGTGTGAGTGACATCTGATGGTTCATCTTGTTTTAATATATAGTGTCTGGATAAAGCCAGTGATATGTGCACCGTTGCTCCTTGTGAGCGGTGTGTGAAAACTGATATATTTGCTACCGTCACCACTGTATTCCCTCAGGGCCGGGATTGAGGCGGCACGGCCGGGTGGGGAGGTGCTGTACTCCACCTGCACCCTGTCTCAGCTGCAGAATGAGTGCGTGGTGGAGCGGGCCGTCCAGCTGGCCCGGGAGGAGCTGGGCATCACTGTCCAGATCCAGGACTTGCGGCCCTTTGCCCATCGTTTCCAGCGCACCTTCCATTTCAACCCCGACTGTCGACTGGGGGAGCTGGTCCTCCCCCACCTCACTGCCAACTTTGGGCCCATCTACCTCTGTAAGCTGCTTCGAGTCAGTTAGCCCCTCCTGACTTTTTTGGTCAGGTGTTTCTAGGGTGCATGGAAGTCAGAGGGTCATGAGGTTATGGACAGTCTTTTCAGAGAGGCACTGTCTAACAGCAGCGCTCGTAGGTTTTAGAATAAATTAAAACAAAATGTAATATTCTCCATGTTGACTGCTTGTCTCTCCTTATTTGTTTGTGCAATATATATGTATATATGAGACAACGTACAGAAACAGAAAAAAAAAATATGTATATATAAAATGACCCCCCTTGTCTCGTTTGTATACATACTCGCATCTTAATATACGACCATCCCTCCGCTCTTTTTTTTTTTGCAACTCCCCTTTTAATCTGTAGGTGGCAGCAACAGATAGTGGTGTCGGTGTGTGATAATCACATGTGTAAAATGGAGGGTACCTGTTGAAGTAAACTCCCAGCAGGTCACACAGAAGCAATTTTGGCAACGTTGTTGCCTTTTGTATGTAACTCGAAGGGGGCCAAACCTGGAGCCCAGCAGCCCAAGTTACTTTCAATTAGCAGCTGATTTTTACCCAGAAAAATAATTAACTTATAAGTGTGATTTAAAAGAAAAAAAGCACACACTGCGGCCCTTGAGGTAGAGGCTGGGCCAGCTTTGCTTTATAACTTTGAATTGGTCATACAGGAGAGGTGCGTTGGCTGTACCATTTAAGACACTGATCTTGAATGGCTTCACTAGCGCTATAGACAAGTAAAGTGTAAAAAATCTCAGCTTCCTAAGCTGGGCTGAGTAATGGTGTCTACTAAGTCAAAAACAATAAGGTTAATCACAATAAACAGGTGCGTAATGGTGTCCAATTCCAGATGCAGATAATATAAAATTCAAGCAATCGCTAGCTGTTTAAGTAGGCTTCTTATTTTGTGCCCTGTAATGACTGAACAGTTTGTACTAACATCCATGTACGGCAACCCCAGTGGATTTCACTTTCTCTGCAATTAAAAGGGGTCTAGATCATCGTCTTAATGCCGACGACCGTATCTTTTACACATCTTCACTGGTGTTTCCCTGCATGTCCTAAAGTCGCCGCACTCCTCTCTGAAGCAGCAGTTTATCCAGTGCGGTCGCTCGTGGGGCCCCACCCTCCTCTCCTTACCGACTGATGGGGATGTCCTGTCCGTCTCGGGCAATGTAGCGTGAAAAGGTGCATGAACATTAGGAGCCAGCTCCTGGGACCGTCGACTCCCCGCTGTCATTAAGCCGCCAGGAAACGGCCCTCCATCTGCAGCGGAATGGAGAATTCCGAGGGCTGTTTGCTCAGTGGCTCCTACATGAACATTAAGGCTGGCGATGTTAAAATGGGATGCATTCCGCTCTGCCTTTATTCCACAGATGAGTGCAGATAATTTTCTGTGCGATTGTGAGTGATTACTGTATTACCACAGTAATAGAAGGAATATTTAGGAACGCCAGGGGAATTAATGACACATAAAAACTATTTTTGTATTGACTGCTTCCGACTACGGGGCCAGTTTGCCATGGCCGCATCTTGTGATTACCCCAATGTATTGTAAATATACGTTTTCTCTGGGTTTTACATAAATTTACATTTTTTAACACTCGGGAGATGAAGGCCCATTAGGGACAAGTTCTTTTCTTTTCCCTTTTCTAAATCTTTTTTTTCTTTGGAGGTTCATTATTGAATTAGGCAATGCTGTGGCGTAAGGGCGTGTGCTTGCCCTAGGCTGTGTAGTAAAGACTGGAGGCAGGTTCAGGCAACCCCTCCCCCCCTTAGAAAAGTGGGATCAGCACAGGGTGTGGCGTCTTTGAACTCTGAGAGGTGGTGAGAAAATTTCCCCCGTCTTTGTGGCTAGACACCAGTATAAAATCCCAGTGGCTCCTCGCATTAACATTTTGCCCCCTGAGAAGACTTGACCAGGAACCGAAGGACCCCTCCTCTTGTCCCGGTGTCAAACGGAAACTCTGTTTCTGCTCCTTCTCATACATTTTGCACTTATCTGCCCACCCGCAGTTCTCAGTAATGCTCCGGTCACCAATGACTGATTCTGTGGTTATCCTTCAAGGTCCCGGTAATTTTCTGTATTCTAAGTACCGTCTTTGACCTCTAGAGGGGGTCACCATTCTTTCTTCTGCACTGTGTCAAAATGGGATTTTATGATTAACATGGTGTTGCTGCAACTAACTTAGAGAGAAAGATGTTTCACGGTATTTTGAGTAAATGGAATGTTAAATTAGACTTGCAAATAGGGTTGCAAGGGTAGAAATAATTTCCGTGGAAACTTCCGGAAATCTATTATAACTATAAATACAGTTAAAAATTACAGTTAAATAAATTACAGTTAAAAATTTTCTATAAATACAGTGCCTATAAAAAGTATTCACGCCCCTTGGATATTTTTATATTTTATTTGTTTAAATATTGAATCCTAGTGAACTTCATTTGACTTTTTTGACACTGATTAACATAAAAAGACTTTCATATCGAAGTAAAAATGCATTTCTACCAATTAGTCTAAATTTGTAACAAATATTAAACACAAAAGAATTGGTTGCAAAAGTATTCACCCCCTTCAAGTCAGTATTTAGTAGATGCACCTTTGGCAGCAATATTGCATAACTCAATATTTAAAACAAATAAAATATAAATACATCCAAGGGGGGGGTGACTGTATATGAAGCCACACAAATTTAGTCAATTAACTGAGTTAACTCCATTGACATGTCTCACTGTGTAATACAAGGGAGGATGATTTCAGTAAGGCATTTACAATAGTTTAATTTGTACCAGATTTACCATTGCATTTTATTAGCATAATATTTGCCAGCTTGCGTTCATGGGTTCATTCATTGATTTTGTAGCTTTGACATGCATACACAGCAATAAGTCTATGCGGATAACACCCGTTAGTGATTCTCCATTATTTACGCAATTATTTGATGAAACGACAGGTGACGGGGTTACGGACTGTCGAGACTGCCCGTTGGACATGTCTAGGGTTAGGGACTGTCGAGACTGCCCGTTGGACATGTCTAGGGTTAGGGACTGTCGAGACTGCCCGTTGGACATGTCTAGGTTTAGGGACTGTCGAGACTGCCCTTAGGACATGTCTAGGGTAAGGGACTGTCGAGACTGCCCTTGGGACATGTCTAGGGTTAGGGACTGTCGAGACTGCCCGTTGGACATGTCTAGGGTTAGGGACTGTCGAGACTGCCCTTGGGACATGTCTAGGGTAAGGGACTGTCGAGACTGCCCGTTGGACATGTCTAGGGTTAAGGCTAGTGTTAGAGACTGTCGAGACTGCCCTTAGGACATGTCTAGGGTTAGGGACTGTTGAGAATGCCCGTGAGACATGTCTAGGGTTAGGGACTGTTGAGACTGCCAGTGGGCATGTCTAGGGTTAGGGTTTGGGTTAGGTTTAGGGACTCTCAAGACTGCCCTTGGGACATGTCTAGAGTTAGAGTTAGGGACTCTCGAGGCTGCCCTTGGGACATGTCTACTGAGCACACATATATAGGCCTCTCTTGTCGATGATGCAGTTGGAGATGGTTGATTAGAGAGACTGTGCGTCTTCGAGGCTCTGCATTTCCATCTTTTGTGTTCGTGAGTAGATAGTTTTGACAAAGTTTTCCTAACTCTTGTTTGATACATCTGTCAAAACAGAGCCCCCTGTGGCTTGTTGAATTGTATCATTTCGATACCCCCAACCTATTTATCCAGGCTGACTTTTTTGATAATTGATAAAAACATTGACAATCGTTTGAAACCCATTTCTGAATGTTATGAAAATATATCCTGAAACAAGGATGCATAACTTGATCTTGGGAAGTGCAGCAGCATGGTTCTGAGGTCTCTTTATATCTGCAGTGTTTGAAGAGTCCTTGTTCTCGGTCTTCAAGAAGACCTTTCAAACAAGTTATAAATTCAATTGGATTATTACGAGTTGCGCCATAGCGACGATCCGACGCCTCCCAGTGCCCCTGGACTCCCGTGGCGGAGCACTTATGCAAATTGTCATAGGTACAGTAAAATCATGGGCCAGTGTATCACTTTCTACGCTGCATTAACCTATCCTCTGCCCTGGAAGTGTTCAGCTTTAAAAGAGCAGGATCAAGCCAACTCTACCTCACCTTCTTCTGTTAGTTGCCAGTGGGATGCCTGTTAGACTTAGGTAGTTGGCAGGGTGTCATGTCCAGTGGCGGTGGACTTTCTAGGGCGCAGAGCTTCCCCCGGAGGGCAGGTATACCACTGTGGGTCTACGGGATGCGATGGATAATCGGAGCACTGTGAGGCTGGACCCTTGAACCGTGGGGGATCATGCTGCGTGAGGCTTTATCTGTCACGTAGTGTGAAATCACTGCCCGGTTGGAGTCCCTACTTCGCAGTACTACCAGTTATCTTCAACTCATCCTGTCCCCCCCCCCAAAACAGCCTCAAGCTCTGCTTATTGTAGGCAGACCTCAGTAGGCAGACCTCGGCACCTGTTAGTTGCCCCACCCCAGTGCACTGTTCCCTCTGCTCCACCGCTCTACGCTGTTCATGATTCGTCAGTAATGTTATTTATTTATATAGCACATTTCATAAATAAGAATTCAAAGGAGGAGTTCCTGGATCCTGGCAGAGCCACAGCACCTTCCCAACGCAATTCACATCAGAGCTGGCTGGGCATTGGCAGAAACCTTCCTCCACTACCCCGATGAAAACCTCAACTCCTTGGCACCCACTCCCCCCTTCCATCCATGCCTATCCCTATTCTTTGAACTGGGCACTACGTGGGCAAAACCTATACTGCTACCAGTACTCCACCTCTCCACGTCCCTAACCCCCAAATGCTTTCCACCGCGTCCTTTTCCCCCTACCCCAGATCTAGGGCGTCCTCTCTTGCCCACACTGCTGGGTCACTGGACGTCTGACCGAGGTGATGCGTACCATCCCCCCCCCTTCCTCCCCTTCTGCTTACTGCCACACCATCCCAGTCCAGAGCCACGCCCCTGCCACCGGTGAAACCCTGCAGTGTGTAATTAATCCTGACTGAAACAGCGCCACAGTGACAGGCGCCATGGCACTCCCCCGGGCCCCCGCCCCCAACCCCCGTTGGCTGGGGTATCTTTCGCCTTAAGAAGATTACCCTGGGTCCAGATAGCGGTGGATTAAATACTTAAGAATAGGGGACGATAAAGTGGAACTGAGGGGGTGACCGGAGCTGGCAGAGTTCAGGCACCTGTTGTCCCTCCTCCGTCTCTTCTTCCTTTTCCACTTGCTTTTTCTGTCTTCCTCTCCTACCCCCTCACTTTCCCCCTTTCTAACTAATTTATATAAAAGAGGGGCACATGGCTTTTTCTCACCCCAGATTAAGTTTTGCCTTTTAAGGGTATCAAGTTTTGAACAGTCAATACTGGGATTTTAGGGCAAAGGAGGGGGGAAAAAAATCAGAATTCCTACTCTTAGCTGTAAAAAAATAAATAAATACTGAGTGATATATCGGTCAATCTAGAAGTGTACTGTTGTTTGTGTGTGTGCAAATGTGTGTATGTAGCGCACGCACGCACGCTAGTTAGTTCGTGCGTATGCGCGTGAGTCTCAGGCTCTAAGCTGCTGGTGGTTTCCAGGAGCTCTTTGATGTGTATCTGGGCAATGCACTATTAGAGGGATTTTCCAAGTTGACAGCTCGGAGAATACGTGGCGGAATTGCGATGCCAGTGGGCTAAAAGAATGCTGGAAACAGGATTAGGATCATATTCTGGCAGCGGCTGTCACTTTCTCAATGGGCTTGGGTTTCTCATAGTGGCAGCTTTCATTCTCCGCACAGCTAAACCTTTAGTGGAACCATAAAGGGGAGTAAAAAAAAAAACACTGATTGAATGGTACGCTGTGATTTTTGTTCTGGGCCTGCTTGGGGACCTTTGTGTGGGGAGGGCTGAGAAAATTAAAGAGCCAGTGGCCCTTTTTTTCAGCAGAATGTAGGGTGGGTGGGATGACGCTGGTCTCTCTACAAGCTTTACAGTCAAATCCCTTTGCTGGTCTGTAGTTTGTCCTGGAAGAGGGAGAGACTTGCTCGACTGGGTCGTCTCGATTTTCTCCTGACCTGTCCCAGTGTTCCAGGCCTTTCCCAGTATTCCGGGCCTTTCCCAGTGTCCCTGACCTATCTCAGTGTCCCTGACCTGTCCCAGGGTGTGGACCTGTCCACTGTTCCTGACCTGTCCCAGTGTTCCGGGCCTGTCCCACTGTCCCAACCTGTCTCAACCTGTCTCAATGTCGCTGACCTGTCCCAGTGTGTGGACCTATCCCACTGTTCCGGGCCTTTCCCAGTGTTCCGAGCCTGTCCCACTGTTCCTGACCTGTCTCAGTGTCCCTGACCTGTCCCAGTGTGTGGACCTATCCCACTGTTCCGGGCCTTTCCCAGTGTTCCGAGCCTGTCCCACTGTTCCTGACCTGTCTCA
>JAOYSI010000026.1:839546-852150 GCA_025775065.1 Hiodon alosoides | reverse complement strand
CCGAGCCTGTCCCACTGTTCCTGACCTGTCTCAGTGTCCCTGACCTGTCCCAGTGTGTGGACCTATCCCACTGTTCCAGGCCTTTCCCAGTGTTCCGAGCCTGTCCCACTGTTCCTAACCTGTCTCAGCATCCCTGACCTGTCTCAGTGTCCCTGACCTATCAAACTCATTTTTGGTTCACCAACAAACCAGTATGAATGGTGTAGTGAGCCTTTGAATTTCCACTGTACTACTTTGTGCTACAGGGGATAATGAGTTGGAATTTCCACTTTCCGTAAGAGAAAGGGCCACAGTGACAGTATGTTTATAAGTTGCAAACATTATTGCATTGTGCACTACACTATTATAGCAGTTAGAGGGGAGTTAGGTCTGTCTCTTTAACAGGCTGAAATTAACCCTTTTAGTTCAATGACCAGCTTCGTAATTATTAGTTATTATGCTCTGAAATTTGCAAATCTGTTGCTTTTTATTGGCTGTTCCTCGCTGTGTGGGGTGAATGGAACTTTGTATCTCATAATATATTTTTGCATTGGAGCGGCTGGATGCGTTCTGGGGCTGTTTTGGAATTGGCCTTGTCGACCCGTCCCTCCAAATGAACACTGTCTCCTGCTCCTCCTGTGTACCGTTTTTTGCAGTGTTTATTTTTACCCAGCGGCCACTTCATAATTTTCTGTTTGTTTTGGACAGGGAAAGGCAAGTCCTCTCTTTAGAACCGTGCATTGTGGGGCACACCCAGCTTTCCCATGGGCCTCCATTGTAGGCCCCCGCCAAAGCCCCAATTTTCTTCAATGTGGAGTGGATTAGCGCTGTGACCTTGCCTTGTTGTCGCCTCTGACCCCTGAGAAATGAAATGTGTAACCGAGGTGGGGTCAAGGCTGCTAATGCCGGGCCCAGCCATGCTCTTTTCTCCTCGCTGGGTAAGCAGCAGATGTACAATGTGACGGTTCATTTGGAATTAGGTGTACTCCCCGTTTGGCGGGAGCCCAAAGCGACTCTGACTTCATTTGGGCCCCTTTGTTACCCATCCTCAGGAAAAGTTGGCAAGCACGGTCGTATATATACGGCAACCCCATATGTCCTTATGCCTATTAGGTTTTAATGGCGGCTGTAAGGTCACAGAGATTGTTGACTCCATGTGTCCGAATACAAAAAGCATAATAACCGGTGTTTATTGTGCCATGCCTCCGAAAATGCAAGAGCTTCTAACCCAGGGGTCGGCAATTCTGGTCCTCGTGTGCACTCGACTATTATTTGGTTAATTGAGCCTATCTTTTGGATTAGGAATGATATCGCCTGGTATTTCCGAGTCCAGTTCAGAACCTTATTGAGAGGTAGCTCCGAAGCCCAGAGGCACTTGTGAAGCCGACTCCTGTCCTCAGCAATGGCATCATCACTAAAACATTAAACTGTAGAAGATGACCTTGTTAGCAAAGGAATAGAGAAACGGCGCGCTGAGGCACCAACGCTGATACCATTAGCGATGCTAACCCAGTGGCAGGCCCTACAAATAAATAAACACGGCGGATTTAAGGGTATTTGGAGGGGAGGGGCCTGACCTCTATCTGCATGCTGGAGGGGAGCACTCCGTCATGCACTGCCAGCCAACAACCTCAACCTTGGTGCATTAACATCTGTAGCTCTGTCCCTCCATGTGCCCTACAGGCAGCAGGGTTAGTGTGGTGGGCTGTCGTTGAGGGAAAGAGGGGGAGGGGGGGGTGTCTTTGCATCCCAGCTGTGAGGAACAGAAGTGTCTTCCCAGCATCCAGCCTGGAGTGCCGTTCACAGCTTTACAAGGATTATACCGTCGGAGTGGAATCCCTTCTTGAGGGCCGAAGTCAGACTTTATTTACAGTGGGTAGAAGAATAGGGAAGAGGCAGAATCAATTAGTGGTTTAAAACACAGAAATGTGGGGTCCAAGGTAGGCGAGTGGCATTGGTGGCAACAAGCGGCAGGCAGAGCGTAAACGGGGCGGCGGAGGGGCCCTTTCTATTTCAGCTGGGCTTATGCGTTTTGACAAACCACGCTGTTTAAGATATAATAGCGGCATAATCACTGCCCCTGGCTGTCATTCTTCAACATAATAGGCTGCTTATTCATCGGGGATAGCTTACGTCCCTACACGGTTTTTATTTCACAAGATTACCTCGTTCTCCCGCCCTCAGCCCCTCTCCCTCCCTCTCTCTCACCCTGTCACATTCGCTCACTCCTGTCCTCATACCTTCACTCGTTCACTCCTGTTCTCCACCCACCTTTACCCAGCACGCACCTGTAATACATTACAGTGTCTGTGCTGCTTTACTTTTCATCCTTTTGCTTTTTTTTGGGGGGGGACCTGAGACAATAAGATTTTCATATGACACACTGTCATAGAGTGCTTTCGTAGGAGGTTTCAGATGAAACACTGAAAGGGAAATCATTTGCTCAAGGTTAATCAGTTAAATTAGGTGAGAACGGAAGGCATCTCCATTCCATGGGGTGCCTTTTGTCTATGCATGTAAATTTATTTTGTATACTTTGTTATTTAGTGTTTTGTGAAGCCCCTCTCTGTCCCACACCACAAGCAGCCCTCGTCATGAGGACCTGTTGCCAGTAGAGCCATTTCACTCATTGGAAAAGTTTAGTCATGTGTCTGAATTATTTCCTGTTCTTAGGTTTGATGTCTAATAGTCTCCCTTGATCCAACACAGCCAGTCATCCTAGCAAAATATCTCTTTAATGACCTTGTGTACCCCATCCTAAAATGGCCTACAACTGGCAAAGTCTTCAACCTACTTTTCTCAAAGTTCTGCTGCTTGGTAAATAGCAATAGCACTTATTCTCTCATCATGGGACTTTTTTTTTCCAAAATAAAACTATTGATCATTTACATTTAGGAACCAAGTTTGGTTTCTCCTGCAGGGTTTTTTTTCTTAGCCTTTAGCCTAGCCCATTGTAGTGCAGTCTTTCCTAACTTAGTCAAATCCAATCCCCCTACCTCCCGCCCCTCTTCTCACGGTTCAGCACAAGCCGCTGTCCCATGTGTTCCGCCTTGCCTTGGGCTGCAATGCTGAGTGAGGTGATCTTATCTCGGCTGACATGCCGTTGGCTGGCTTCCAGGCTGGAACCCACTCTAACAAGACATCTAGTTCATTACATTTAAAATTTTGTCATTTTGTCCAGAGCGACGTACAAAGTGTTGTAGATTCAGGGTTCACAGGTGCAATACGAAACTGAGCTGTCTTGCTCTATTAACAAAGGCTGAGAGTACGTAAAAGACAAATTCAGCAAAGAGATAACATATCAATATACCTAAGCATAAAATATGTAGACAAGCATCAGCAGGTATAAATCACTCTGAGTGAAAGCACCTCCCTAAGAAGCATTCTGTTATCTTATGGTGGAGTGAGCCGGGGTGGGGGGGTTGGTTCTTCGTTCGATTGTGTAAAGTTGGACTCCAACATGCCCGGCCAAAGTTCAGCACATCACATCGTATGGACACCAGGACTGCAGACTTACAACCCCCCGTTCCCAATGGCTCCACCGCACTGCAGCGGCTCACTAAGGCAAAACAACACTTTCACACCATTGCAGGAGTTTGTCTGAGATAAAGTTTCATAATACAGGGAAATGCGGCCTAGCATGTAAACGCTAAATCTCCACTCCATTTTCCAAGAAAGGGATGAGGCCGGCTGCATCAGCAGGCTTCAGTCTGGTTCCCCAGCTTATTGTTGCATAAATGCTCTTTATTCCCCCACTGACTCCGGCAGTAATTCCGACATGCACCGTCTGCATTTTTAGTGTATTTGTTTAAGCGCATTTGCTGTGTATTTATCTCTTTAATGTAAACCAATTTGGCTATAAGGCCACAGGGCAAGAGCATCGATTGGGGGGAAGAATGGAAATCTCAGACCAAGCAGATGGGGGGGGTTCAAGTGGGGGAGGGTTGGAGGGCTGCCAGATTGGGGGTATTTGCTGTGAGACTATGAACAGAAGCACCTGTAAAGAGTGAAACCTGTCCTCAGGCTTTACTTTTTAATCCACGGTATAGGGATGGAAAGTAGGCCCAGACTGGATCACTGAATTGTGGGAGTCACGGAATCTTAAAATCAGTATTAGGCCCTCATCCCTTAACACAGGAGGTAACAAGACGCATTTTGAGCTTCTCACTCACCAGAACAAACTGCCTTGCCTGCCACTCATCAAAGCAGAGCCAGGATTTTTATTTATCTAAGGTCATTTTGCACTTGTGTCAGCTGCCTCTTAATCTCCCATGCTCACCCCTTCCTTCTGGATTCTGCTGCTCTCCGTATCCATTGTTTCAATGACCTCCACTGGGAGGCAATGACTGTCGAGATGGGCAAAAGACTTTTCAAATCGTCAAGCTTCCGCCCTGACGACTGCTCTGATTTCCTCCGGAGAGCATTTTGCAGCCACAGGATGCCTGAAGCGTCACTCCCATCACCTGGCAGGCGGAGTCTCGCTGTGCCGTGCATTAGGTCTTATAACCTTCAATCCGATCGGGCTGTTAGGCCATTGTGGCTCAGTTGCCAGAGTATTACCCCTGAAATTGAACATT
The DNA here is from genome assembly GCA_025775065.1 of Hiodon alosoides. Taxonomy (NCBI): domain Eukaryota; kingdom Metazoa; phylum Chordata; class Actinopteri; order Hiodontiformes; family Hiodontidae; genus Hiodon; species Hiodon alosoides. The sequence goes on along the minus strand of JAOYSI010000026.1, from coordinate 847,594 downwards.
TGGATGGAATCATCCCAGTTTAGTTGGACAGGTACGTGACTCCAGCTTCCATTCCTTCCAATCCTTGCAGCGCATGAATGGAGATGGGCTGTAACTCTCCAGGGGGTCTCGTTGATGACTTTATAGTAGCTCTCACTTCAATTGTGATGTTAGCAAACCTAGTGCTTTGTCCTCTTATTAACATTATCCAATCATAACAAGGGACACAGCAGAGATTCACCAAGCACTTAATTATCAGAGCCAATTTGTTTATTTTAAAGGGTTTTATTGATGTATATGAGCAACATTACGGCTTATTCAAATCCCTTACCCATCAACAAAGCAATTTGCAGTTGGATCAATCATTCAATGTACTTGGCTATCCATACAGAATTTCTCTAATTGGATCGAAACCGGCTATCGTTAATAATCAATTAGCTGTGATTGTTAGCGCTTCCCGAAACTGTCTGCTTCCCTTCACTTAGGACCGGAAGAGTAGGTGGTATTTTGTTGACCAGCCTAACGGTGCCTAAACCTGCACTGGGAAAAACGCTACCCAGATATGATTGGTGCCTTTTTCAGCTATGTGACTCTCAATGTAGATATAGATAGGCATAGAGTAATACTTTTTATTATTGATGTTTGAAAATTGATATCCATCGAAAAGTACTTCAGCAGAATCAAACATTGGAAAAATGTATGAAACATACACTCTCAAATGTTGGTACCTCATATTTCCATAAAGTAATTATAATTTTATATGATCAACACTGCTGCCACAACCCACTAGTAACTGTATGACAAAATAAGTCTTTTGTATTTAAAAAAAGTGCCTTATATATGCACCCATGAAGGTGCTCTTGCAGCTCAGAGATCACAGGTGTGGATGAGGCTAATCAAAACTGACATGGCATTAAACCCTATGAATAAGCCCCTTTCCTATTAGATTATCTTCCCTTTGCCACAATGGAAAGCTGTATGCCACCCAGGCCAATGAAATTCCTGCTTCAACAGCCTGACCAATCAGGGCCCAATGATGGTGACAGGCCTTTTACTAAGGCCTAATGATAAACAACTGTGAACAGAGGATTGCATTGTATCTGAACTGTCTTAGCTGATACCATTGGCACCTTTCTGCTTTTCAGACAATCCCCCTACCAATCACCCTGTGTGCCAAAGGGAAAATTCTAAAGGCCTCAAAGTGGATAACCATAGCTGGAAAAAATAACAGATGTCAAGAACACACTCATTTCCAAAGATCTTCAAGTGATGCTTTATTGAGAATTTTTACGACATTTCACTTTTAAAACCTACTTTATTGACTTTAAAACCTTTATGTGTCTGGATCATTTTTCCACTCATTTAAGCTACAACTTCACCACTTGGTGTGATAACTCTGAGTAACGGCGACAGTTTTTCCTCTATGACCACAGCCACAATGGAAATCAATAGAAAGACTTACATAGACACCCAGACTGTATAATTTATAGAATTCTGCAGATAAGGTGCGGGCTGTTATCAACTCAATACAATCTTACTAAGGACAGCTACAGAATCGCCCACCTGAATAACTCTTCTCCATCTACAACAAATGAGAACATTGTGTACCCCTTATCAGTTAACATTTACAGATAAAGATTTTTTTTCTTAATTTACATATAAAATAAATTTACATCCTTTTAGTAGATGAATGTAGGATACTTAACAAGGTGATACAGACACAAAACAGCATGGGAGGAATAGACATGGTTCCTGGAAGTGCTTTTCGAAGGGAACTTCCTGTCCCCAAAGGAAGTGCTGCATTCAGGTACCCATCAGCCCCAAAGACAACCCGTTGAAATGCCAGTTGGTTCTTAGGGTTGTGTATGCCAATAATTTAAGTTTTCACAAGACTGATAGAGTAATTCCATTTTTTACAGCCTGGCTAACAAAAAAAAAGCTGCAAAAAAAAATAAATAAAAAATAGAATAAAGCAGCTAATCTGATACTTAATATGCATGGAATCCGGCAGTGAAGTTTCGCTTTCCACGCGACTCCATTGCAAGTCAATCTATATGTTGGATTTCAGCTTCTAGACTGCCCATTAGTTTTGTATAGAAAATGAGATTGAAGTGGAACAGAAACGTTACGCAAAGCTCATATGATAATGGTATAATTTTTTGTTGCCGAAGGCTAAATGTAGTTAACGGCTGGCACATTTAGTAACTGAAATCATTTTCTCATTATCAAGTCATTCTCCGTACAAGTGGTTTAATCCTGGCCATAAAACAGATAAATTAGTCACATTTAATTAAGCAATCAAGAAATACGTGGCTGGGATTTACTATTACAAATTTTATGCATATTTAGCATACGCCACTTGACTGGTGTTTTAGGGTAATGACACCATCCCACCTCTGGTTTGACTGCTGTGTTAGGGTAATGACACCATCCCACATCTGGTTTGACTGGTGTTTTAGGGTAATGACACCATCCCACCTCTGGTTTGACTGGGGTTTTTGGGTAATGACACCATCCCACCTCTGGTTTGACTGGTGTTTTAGGGTAATGACACCATCCCACCTCTGGTTTGACTGCTGTGTTAGGATAATGACACCAACCCACATCTGGTTTGACTGCTGTGTTAGGATAATGACACCATCCCACCTCTGGTTTTACAGCTGTGTTAGGATAATGATACCATCCCACCAATATTCCCCTTTTCCCTCCGTCTGAGTTCCAATTTCTCAATGTCCCTTTGTGTAACTGGTGATGTTAGTTTAAAAAAATGTTTAAATATGTTCCTCACAGAAGGATACACTAACTAATTGGCACTAACCAGGGAAGGCTGGACAAACAGGGCGGGCTATGTACAAAGCAGAAGAGATTCTCAGCAGGTCTGGCCTGCCATCTAAGTCAGAAGTCAGTGGAATAGTTCTGATCAGGACAAGCAAGTCAAAAATCAACAAACTGCAAGATAGTCATTTCCCTCGGTCTCAAAGTTAGAATTAACCAGAGCAGACCCAAATCAGCCCAGATGGCAAGATCAGGCTGATGTTAAAATAACTGTTAGTCAGGTCCTGTTTGTTTTTGTGGAGTTAAACATTCATACTTCTTGAAATGTGGCAAGCTCCGATAAGAAATGGCACAAGGTCTATTGCAGATGAAATGAGATCCCAATGCTGGAGGAGACGATGAAAGGCTTTGAGTGGAGTGTTTTGGAAGTTGTCCTGGAATCCAGCTGTCAGGTTTAATGAGCAGTGTGGTCAGGACTGGAGAGAGGGTATGGGACAAAAGGGTGGGATCTTGGAGGTCTTTGGGGGTAGTGTGGATAGGTTTGGCTGCCGACTAGGCCACAGTCCCGGAGGTCAGTTGGGCAGAGTATCCAGACCAAGTGATGCAGCATGCTGCTTAGCACGAAGGCGCAGGTTCTCGATGCTGGTAGTCTTGCTGTTGAGGCTGGGAAGGGCACTGGAGGCCTGCAGGAGGGGGTTACTCCAGACCTGCTGAGCATGGGACAGGGACTGGTAGTAGGGCTGGCAGGGCAGTGACCCCAGTGGGGCCGGCATGTTGACATTCATTCCCAGGTAGGGCATGGAAGAGGGCGTGCCCATGTCAAAGGAGGAATAGTGCACCAGGTTATTGGTGGCAGCCATGTGCTGACGGAACTGCTCTTGCAGACGGAAGAGGCTGAGCGGGGAGGAGGAGTACGAGTGACTCTGGGCCATCCCACTGCCCACCCCACTAGAGGAAGGGATAGCAGGGGAGCTCAGCGGAGAATCTGGGTAGGCAAAGAGATGACAACATAATTTAGGGATTATTTAAATAAAGGGACTGACTACAGCTAACAGATCAGTTCAATTAGGAGGATATTAATTAGGAGTTCATTTTAATCGGTCACATTACTTGTATAATAGAACTGCAGTAAGATATTTCTCAAGCCTTTTTTAAGAGGTAAAGATCAACAACATTTTAAAGGAATTTTGTGTGCCACACAAAATCAATTACCATTGGCTAAAGAAAGAGCAACTCTACCTGGCTTTGGGCTGAGGCGCTTGCAGGGTGGGGACTTGTTGCCAGGCGATAGACCTTTGTCACTCTTGGGCTCCTCCCTAAACTGCTTGAGGTCTTCCTCCTTGTCAGTGTTGTCCTCCGTGGCCGACTCGCTGCCCGACTGTTCAGCCGAGGTGACGTTCACCTCCACGCTCAGCTCCACCGGCAGGGGGTGCGGGGCCCGATCCACCTCTGAGGAGGATGAGGTGGATGAGGAGGAGGAGGAGGGGGGAGTCTGGGCTTCGGACATGGTGATGGCGGGTGGCTCGCCCTTGGCTTCTTCCAGTGGCCCCTCCGAAACCTCCTTCTGTTTTTGCAGCTGCTCTTTCTGCAGGCTGCGCTGCTTCTTGCGAAACTTGGCACGTCGGTTCTTGAACCATACCTTGGGGTGGGAAAATGGAGTGGACAAATTGATAGAAATTCTTAATCATTTTTACACAGTTATTTCTCAACGTATAGGAGAAATTATAGTTTTTATGCATGGTCTCATTTTATTTAGTTATATAAATCAGTTCTCCATAAGTGTAGTTTGTATAATATTTGTTTACCTAAAATACATTTAACGTAACGAAAAAAGCAACACTTCTTTAAATGAATTTGAAACTATGATCAATCTGCTAACCTTCATGAAAAAAAGTGTACTTTGTTAAACGATTAAATTAAAGTTTAATCTCCAATTAAAATGTATTCATTTGTTAAACACTTGCATGACAGTAATACAGACCCAGTCTTACCAATGGCATTTATACTGAACCAGTTATTTATTAAGCGTTAATCCACTTTATACACTGAGTTGATAATCAACAAAAGAAAATATGGTTTATAAACAAATACATTCATAAAGCGAGTTTCTCGCTTTATGAAGGTCAAACGTTTCTCAAAAACGGATCTATATAACAACAAAAAGTTTTTTATTATAATAAGCCAGATTGCCCTGATCCCATTATAAACTGGTTTGCCACACTAGTTAGGGTTTTTTTGTAGCATTTTCACTCCCTCTCTGTACCTGGACACGGGCCTCCGGGAGGTTGGTGCACATGGCCAGGCGCTCCCGCATCACCACGTCAGGGTAGTGCGTCTTCTGAAAGGTCTTCTCCAGGGCTTCCAGCTGCTGGGCAGTAAAGGCCGTGCGACTACGACGCTGCTTGCGGTGCTGGGAACCATAGCGAGCCTCCAGGATGATGTCTTGAAATGTACAGCCGTTGGAAGAGAAGAGACGTGGCAAATTTAATTTAGGAGCATGCCCATTTCAACCTACTGTTCTGGATTTACTGTACTGTTCGCTCACCTTATGCCAGCATGGACAATATTTTTTTTTTTAAACTAATGGGCCCTCTAAATTGCCTTAGAATATTTCCTGAGGTTTTACATGCAGTCCAAACAGGGCAAGGTAGGAGTCTTGGACTAGGACCAGATCTAATATGTCACTCATGCATTGGATGTGACTGAAATAGATCACTACGGTTCTTTGTTACAATTTAGTTTGCATATGTTGTTTTGGGATAATGATAAAGAGATGCTTATGGTCTAAATATTGCATGCCTAATTTTAAACAAGGCATGTCCAAAAAATACTTAAGTGGTGTGTGCGTGCACACCGTATGTGCATGTCTTATGTATGCAACTGTCTCTTACCAGCAAGTCTTTCCGCAAGTGTGAGCGCGTGAACGGAGGGGCGGTAATCCGGTGCGTGCTGGGCTTGTTGCGCTGCCTGCTGGTGGAGGTTGTACATTGCGCTCAGAGAGTTCATTGCGTGGAGAGAGTAGCCGTTCACTCCATAGTGCTGCATGTCTGCCGCTACCTGCGAGGAAAAAAAGGAATGTGTGAGAAAAACTAACGTGCTCTTCTTGATGAACCTACGTTACAAAATGAAATTGTTTGATTACTTAGTTAATGTAACGTGATCTTTAGTTAATATATTTAGGTTAATGTAACGTGGATGAGAATACCGTACATCTAAAATGACAGGCCTATTTTACTTATAATATATAAGGAGTTCTAGGTTCTAAATCGTGCTATTTGATCCACGTTGATGGCGACGTGTGCTGAGAACACAAAACCATGGTAATTTGATTAATACAAAAATACAATCGCTAGCATTTTTGTTAATGTTTATATTAGAAAGCAATTTATCACGAGGATGGCATGACTGTCTGTTAGACAAATTATGTTTACTGTTAGCAACCGCCTTTATATGTCATTAAGCAGAAGGGAAGCCGATCCTTGCCGATAGCGCTTTGAATTTACTAGACCCAGAACAGTCTACAATTCATAATATTTATATTATTTCTAACAAATAACTATTGTGTACGGTTAATAACTTAAATTCCACCAAATTAAACACCACCGCCGACGTAATGGTCTATGTTCAATAGAGATAATTTACCTATTTCTATTGCCTTATAACTGTAAAATATTTTGCCGTTGCCGTTCCATTGTGTTCTGTATTGCCTCCTACCGGTAGTTGGATGGTGCCAGCAGACTCGTTAGATTTGTTTTTCCACGAAGTGTACGCAAATCGCTGTGTGTGTAGCCTACTTATCACAACTAAGCAGCCCCTGGTGAATCATTTTCATTCTGTGCTTAGCATTAAATGCTGTGTTACTGACCCGCGTGTACCGTCTCGGCGTTCTTGAGTAAAACGAAGGTCTGGTTTTAATCATACGATGCCCATTACACAGACCTTGGCCATTCGGAGGTTGTAGTCCCTGACGCAAACGGATTTACGCAAATCCCCCTGTCTATTCCATTGACAGAAATATGAATCAATTAATGACTTAATGACTGATTACTTGTTTCTGTGAACAAAAAACAAAAAAAAAAAACGTCGCTTTTTTGGGAGGAGGAGCAACATCTTAAATCTTATTTCAGACAACATCGTTATCCATTAACATCCAATTGTCAGTAATTAATGCTTGTCCCAAGCCATTAATTATACTGGATTCTAATTGGGATAATTACATCTCTTTAACTTAATGTAGTGTGACCGATGTTTTATGAGCGAATGTAATCACTCCATGACCCTGTGATTGTAGGTACACAAATCCCCTTGATAACATTACTTATAAAATCAATGCATTAATGAAATGCTGTTTTTTCATACCCTATAGCTCGATCCGGAAATTAGCGGGTTGTAATCGATGTATAACAATCGAATTAATACGATATAATGAAATATTAATAGTAATGACTAAATAGTTTAAGGAGCAATTTTTAAATAATAATAATATTAATAATTAATATTATTAAATTGACAAATATAATGTAACAGAATGCATGTTACTGTACGAGTTGTATACGTCAATATTGCTATTATTATACAGGCAAAACGTAAAACACGGGTTTACTACATATTGCAAACCATTGTTTTATTAGCCTACTTTCGGTGTGTAAATCTAAAAGTGGTTTAAGCTATAGAAGTTCAAATGTATCGCTGGGGGACATGATTAGATATGTATTACTATCGTGGTCCTTGGCAAGAAGAAATATCTTGGAGCCCTAACCACTTGGTAAAGGACCGCGAGGGAAAAGTATAAATCTTCCCGGCACGGCAGGTGTCTGGGGACACTGAACTGGGTGCGAGTTCCGGGACTGTGTCTAAAATTGTAAATTTAAAAAAATATTCAGATATAATTTAAGCAGTAACCTGCTTTTCGTTTAAATTGTGTTCTTTGATATATTTAGTGTCGAAATATACAATTTGTATCAATAATATAAAGAATTGTATATTATTGTATATTAAAACGCAGTATTCTGTTTTACGGTATTCAAACCATTCTAGTGACTCAGCTCGCTTTATAGTGTTTTATACATCCAGTGAAACGAAAAACTTTTGTTCAAACGGTTTTTAATTGTTTAATTTAAATACGTATTAATTCAGTCTTTGTACCCAAAATGAACATTTAAATAATCTAATTTGTATTAATTGAGAGACTTCCCAGTCCTTACTGTTTGAGGTGAAAGATCATTACAAATGTAGCGGGGGGGGGGGGGGGGGGGGGGGGGGGGGGGGGGGGGGGGGGGGGGGGGGGGGGGGTT
>JAOYSI010000026.1:823996-839536 GCA_025775065.1 Hiodon alosoides | reverse complement strand
TCCAAAATTTTAAATTTAAAATAATATTTTTTTTTTATTTTGATCCTCTCCCCTGTAATTTTTTTTTGTTTTTACATATTTTAAAAATTTTAACCCCCCCCCCCCCCCCCCTTTTTTTTTCTTCTTTTTAAATTAGTTAACATTAAAAATGCCCACGAGGGTGCTTGCCCTGTACGAATGTCAATGTTTATTTCATTGGCCGAAAATATTCTTCATGATATGAGAACATCTTAAAACAAAAGGCTTAGCAGTCGATGCATATGGACATGAAGACTTAATCTGTCCTGACCTATTCGATGTTTTATAAGGATGATATGCTGCTTTCCAAAACTGTCCCGAGGGCTACCGCGGGGCGCGTCAATTTCAACAACACATTGAGCATTTGACTCCGTCTAACAAATTATGTGTCGATAAATGTGAGGAAAAATGCGTCGACTCTCGTTAAACAAGAGGAAAATAGGTATAAAAATTCATAAGAAACATTTTTTGGGAGAACTTTTCGGGGAACTGTATTAAAATGGTAACAGACATTACGAATCTTGACACATTTTAAAAATAGACGCAGGCGAAAACAACAAAAGAACTTGTTAGATTTTATTTCCGTTTTATAATAAAATTATTACCGCAGCTCTGGTAATTGAATTTTAAGCTGTAATTGCATGTTCTCGTATTTTCTGTTCATTCCCAGAAAAAGACTCATTTGTAACTCTGTATAACTTCAATCTTATTAAGTGGAACTTTGCTAGTCCATTTTCCATTATTATCCCACTATTAAAACGATTTTCAAGAAAACAAAACAACGAATATAATAATAATAATAATAATAATAATAATAATAATAATAATAATAATAATAATAATAATAATGAGGTATGAAGTATTATCGCCCCAGGGCATAACAAATGACTAGTTTTGTTATTTTTCAATCCATTTAAAATCTCTCCTACAGTACAAATTGGATTCATTTGCTAAAATTATAAATTTGTAAAAACTGTTCACTATTTTTAGAGATTAATCTCGGTCGAAGATCCCTAAATAATATTATAAAAACAATGGCAATTTTCAGTAGAAATAAATATAAAGTAAATATATTTAGTGAACATTGAAAACATCTTGCTATATTTTTAGAGCACAAAAAAGACAAAATGATGTTTCGAAAAAATTATTTCTGCCCTGCGATCTACGTCTAAAAAAGTATAAATTCGTCCATTTGAAAGAGCGGCGTGTAAATGACACCCGTAGTGCCCATTCCTAACCTATTAAGTCCCAGCAATGTCTGATAAATGTGATCATGGCGCATGGGGGAATAGCTTAATTCGCCTGGACAGAAGGTGCTTTGCTAAACATTTACTTTGCTCCCTAAGTATTTAAGTTGAATGGGAGCCGTTCTCCCTCTATTTCTCGCGGCCCCCCATCCCATCGCCCCGGGCCTGCGTCTGGCTAAGACGTATGAGATCTCTGCTGTAAAATATGCATGTTGATCCCCATTTGGGCCTCCATCTAATGGAGGTGCAAATAGGTTTCGACTGCGGGGCCCTTCATTTATCATCACCGCTGACACGAACGTACAGTGGACTATTACATTGGTGTGTGTGTGTGTGTGTGTGTGTGTGGGCGCGCGCGCGCGTTTTTTGTGTGTACGCTCCACACAGAACTCCCACAAATAGCAAATAAAACAGTTAGCAACAACCTCTTCCAAGCGCTAATAATATTTAAATCGGAGATACGATCTAGCCTGGTAATCGAATAATTTAAATAATATTTTCTACAAAAGATCACATTACTCATGTAGTGCCATTGTTATCCATTCATCCTCCCATCTTGGCTCTAGGCATTGTCTGTGTGCCCCTGGCTGCATCAAGCCGTGCTGCTAGATTATTAAAGCGTCATTATGTAAATTGGCGTGAATTTACAGTGCAACTCCCTGATCTGTCTAAATTAGGAAAAATGTTTTTGTTAAGGGCCCTGTGCCCCCAGGCGACTCGCGTAGTATAGGCTACTAAAAACGACAATCTGCTGTTCGCAGCACTACTCACATTTGTATTATGAACTGTCAGAGGCTGCCAGACAAGTGTTTGATTAGTGTTTTCCAATGGACCGGGGCAAATGTCATCCTCATCTATATCAAAATAAATGTTTTTGGCCTGTATTGATACAATTAGTTACAGTCCGTGAATTTTATGGAACGGTGTGAACAATCTTTGGAATCCACCGCGTTGAGTGGTTTCAGATTCAACCGATGCAGTAATTTAATCACTTAAAATGTTACATTAAAACATTTGCTAAATAAATATGTTCGGAGTCTTCTCTGCAGGGCTAGAAGTATTTCCCTTTCTCCAAAATGGGACAAAACTCGTAGCAACTTCTACTATCACGAAGGCCGCGCTCTAGACGTTTCGTCTTTACAAGGAAGTCTTTATGAGGTTTATAATTCTTCGATAAGTCACTTTTCTTACGCATACTCTTGTAATAAATGTAATAATGTAATAAAAAATACGACAAACGAGGTTCTTCATTCTCGAATGCGTTGATGGGATAACGCATGACTACGTTTTTTAGCGGCTTAGTATTTGTTTAAATTATCTATGAAAGTATCCAGTCATGAGGTATCTAGTCAAAACATGTTACAATAATAACCTTGATTATTATTATGAGCCACGAGGAAAAAAATACATTTTTGTTTAGTAGATATAAGTATAATCCAATAAATAGAAGTTTGCACCAATAGATAGAAGTTGTCTCACTGTAGAAATGTAACACTTCCATGTGAACGATCCCTGTACTTTTTACCTAAATGTGGGCTCGGACAATTTCGGAAATACTGGTGATAATTCAATTTACTATAATTTAGTATGGAAATTCTCTATTTATTTATTTTTGTAAAATAATCCAATTAGATTTATTTGTGCTAGATAAATTATATATAGATTGCCATAAGTATATCCGGGTTCTTCGTGCCAATAACTGCGCATTAATATAATTAATCAATTATTCGTTTAAAACTTAATTAAAATGTTACTATCAACCTTCTTTTTACTTGGATTGCAAGTAACAATTATGTAATTTGAACTTTCAGTTAGTTATACGTATTATAATAAGATGTTTAGAGCTGCTACTCGAAATTTCACCGTTGTCTAATCTATTGAGTGAAGTCATCTAAGTTCTTACCTGCTCAGACGATTTCTTCCTTCTGTCCTCGTCGCCTCCACAGCACAATGTGTATCCTGTATCTTGTGAGGAATGTTTCACTCTTAGAAAGTCAATGGATTCTCTGTTTATTTTCCGTAGTCCCGTGTTTTCATTTGCTTTGGAACGTTTGCAAGTCCAACTAGTGCTGTGGTCCTCTCAGGAGCACGCGCTTTCCGCTCTCTCTGCGTGTCGCTCTCTTCAATGATTTAGCGCGTTGCACTGGGTAGTAAACTGCCATCTACTGGGCTATGGATTGAGGAAGGATTTTAAAGAGCGCTTCGTGAGGTCATGCACGATTTTCAGTGGACCTTTGCTGTGTCAATCAAACGAGGAGGGCAATTTTCTCTCTTCACGTACTTCACTGCCTTCACTTCCCTACTTAATTCTTTAAATAATCTGTTTGTAAATAACGAGTTCAGCCACACTCCCAACATCAACCCAAAATGTTTGTGTATATTCTTATTTACGAACAAAACTATTCAAAGTGGTGTATACCGGGTATTGGTAGAACGGTTTCCTACAAGTTTTTCAGTTAATAGAAAAGATTAAATTTCAAGAATAATACTGATATAAATTATTACTAGGTGTGCATACAATGTCAATAGAGTTTGTAAGATTGAAATATGACAGATTATGAGGTAAATACCCATCACTAAAATGAACTCCAATTTTAATTGCCATTAAATTAAAATTTCAATATCAACGACTGTATAAGTACAAGTATGATCATTTCTTAGTTTTTAATTGTCTTAAAAAAGAATTGTCAGTCATAAACATAATCATCCACTTTGTTAATTTAAATGTTTTAATTATTTAATAGTGATAGGCATATGTTCAATCTTTATTATAAACCAAATAGCTTAGGATTTCACGAATAATGTGTTTATGTGTACGTATTGGCAATGTGTCCTGTGATCACATTTGTTTTCAGAAATACAAGTTTAAGACTTACTAAAACTGTAATACTTTGTGTCTCCTTTCAGTATTTAATTTACTTGCTTTTATTCCTAAAGCAAGCAAAGTATCTCGAAATCTATCGATATTTCTAATGATAACATTCTAGTTGTATTTTTTTATTCTTATTAATTGTTTTAACAGAAATATGTAAAAGACAAAGTTCACAGTCTCCAATTTTAATTTTGTGGTAACGCTGTGGTTGTATTTGTCATTGTTAAACTGAGGTATATAATTCACGTACACATATATTGCCGTTTGGTAGCTACATGGCTCCAGGTCTTTGGTGTATAGTGAGTTGAATAACTCAGGCGTGAGTTTTATTTGCTTTTCGGCTTTGTCATGCCATTGCTGGAGAAAGCGCGGTGGAAAGCCTTTAGAGAGATCGCTAATAGATGCCAGGGTGCTGCCTTTAGAATCTCTCCCGGCCCTGAAGGATTTAGGATAGGATTGGGGAGACAAGACGCCATTTCAGCCTCCAAAAACCCCTGTCTTAAAATGACTGCTGGTAAGAGGATTAAAACAATAATGCCCTTCTCTTCTTGAAGGGTTTTTAGAAAAGATTTCTTCTCCCGGAGCAAAACCGTTTAGGTTGGAATTAAGGGCAGCGAAAAGTAGCCTTTTAATGTAAAGCTTGCATATTTTGTTGAAATTCTTCGAGAAAGAGAGAGGCAGGGTGAAAATCCTAAACTGAATTTTATCTTTGGTCATGTTTTTTTCATCCAGTGGAATTTAAATCGGAGACAAAACATCCGATGGAACGGGAGAATATTGTCAAATTCACTCCATATTGTGTCCATGTGTCCATTCGCAGAGCGTGGCTCTATAGTGTCATTCGGGTTCTCTTGTGAAAACTTTGAAAAATACATTTAATAACTATATTTGCATGCGGTCGATTCTTCAAAATAAAACCTCTCCTACAGTAATTTGAGCAGCTATGGCTGTCCGCAAGTAAACAGTGTCAAGTGAAAGAATATAAACGTCTAGTCAGCGAGAGGTCAGTTCTTAGAGTTGCGGTTCTCACAGGTGCGCGTAGAGGCGAGGGGGCTCGGCTCGCAGGTCTCTAAATTTCGTGTGCGTGGACTTTAAACAGGTATAAACCGCAAAAATAAACCCGTTGCACAAAATTCTTCCCTGATTTAATTAACAAAATTAAAGAGGTCTTTTTTTAAATAAATAAAAAAACGTTACTATTATGAATCAATCAGAGTGCAGGCTTATGAATGGAGAACATATAGCTATAAAAAGCGTGGGAATTACGACGCAACATAATTTGTTTTATCAATATTAGTATTATCAATATTATGAACTAGTAGTAAAAGTATAGTGACAAAAAAATATATAAAACATATAATCACAATAATTATTTGTATACAAAGTATAGTTTACAGAAAACGTTTGAATTATAGCCTACATAATAGACGAACATTTGTACAATATTCATAAAAATTAAAAATAGTTACAATAATTGCATACATTATGTTCAAACTTCATCGAATGAAAATCCAACAGGTTAAAAAAGTCGCCGCTTAATAACAACATTTGACTGCAAATCCAATCGTTGAAGTAAATATGTAAATCGTTTATATTTTTATTTGTATGCTCATTAGGGTTTCTACTGATACAAACGAAGCCGTATTTAGTTCTGTGTGTGTGTATTAGGAGAAGCAAAACGTTTCATAAAACGTTTAGGTGTCCTTTGTCTCCCAAAAATATCCTTTAAAATATTTATCAGTTTTAATTGCTCATACATTGGAAGAAGTACAAGAGCATAAAATATTTTTGTAGTCTAATTGTAAAATGTAAAAATATATTTTAAATATGTAAATGTTTCGTCGTCAATTAGAATTTCTCTACTTCGTTTGGCCAATATTAGCTTACATCAAACTACATCAATAAAATTAAAACACTAAAAATAGTAAAATGGATAAAGTATATAAATTATGATTAAAATAATATGTAAATAATCGCGCTTTATAAGGTCTACTTTCGTCTTTTGCATCTAAATTTAGAAAGACTTACAGTCGTTTAACATCTATTTCACTTATCACTAAAATCAATACTATCATGTTTATTCGTTTTTTTTTTTTTTTTTACACATTCGTTATTTTATATATCTCTGTGTCCCCCTTCGGCTTTTTGTCACCTCGATAGGTCGCCGAGTATTTGGGTCTAGGAGAGAAAGGGGATTAACTTGTGAACCGATGGAAATAAGAACTTAAACTGGAGGTAAATCTAGCCAATGTCTCTTTGTGGGAACCGTTTCTGAAGCAATTAAAGCGAGAAAGAATTCATCTCAGCCCCTATTCCTTAAATCAGCTTTCTGCGGGACTTAACGCGGACTAATGTCCAGCGCATCTGAAAGGTTTAAATGAAAGTGTCAGTCGAGGCTACTATTAGAGTGTCTTTAGCGTAGCAGTCAGGACCCCTTCTTCGCCGATTTATTACCTACTTTCCTTCCTATTTTGCTTTCTCCGTATTCATCTTCGATTTCCGTTGGCTTAGCTCACGAATTAGTTTTTTTCCTGTATTTACTACGATTAACTTTTTTGTTCTCGTGCAGAATTAACATGTTTTATCTTATTTTAATGTGCTCTTCGCTCCCCATAATATTTATAAAATGACGTATTTTCATGGTTAAGAATCAATTGACTTCGTCCTTTCGAGAAAGACTTGACATGCGATAGTGATGGCATTTTATATGTAACGGTACTTAATTACTGCTTGGTCGGGCTACGAATGGAGCGTTTGCCATTTACAAACAGGAAAAAATCGCCTAAGTATTACTTACAGAAACGAACTCGTGGAATGAAGGAAGCATCCTCTTATCGGCTTTGAGAAAAAATAATTCAAACAAAAAAAGTACCTAAGAGCCAGCTAATGTTTGTCGCTAATAGCTAATTAATAGTCCTAATGATGTTTCTGCAACTTCATGAATACATTACGTTTGCAATCCAAAAAGCTTTAGCCTTTCCGCCTCCATTCAAGGGTATTCCAGCATCTGCTCATTTAAGGGCAATTAATCATTTTGATGTATGGTTTAAAATTGACTGCTTCCCCGGGACCTTTTTGACAAGAATAACAAAGCAATTTGCCAGGAGCCATCTCTTAGACATGTTATTAGCAGAGCCTTCATCTTAGACATTTTTTTTCTCTCCTTCTCCGAATTAGATACCTGTTTTAAAGGGACCGGCCCACTTTCTTTTAATTTTCAACGCCTCCCCTGATTCCTCTCAAATCCCTTTATTCATGACAAGAGCTCGAGATCTCCCCGTAAATCTCTGCACAGAAAGTTTTTACCTGCTTGCAATGTCAATTCTATTTTAAATCTCTCCCACTCTTTCTCTCGCTCTCCCTCCCTCTCACATACCCACAAGGTGGCTTGAATGTCAGCATACACTGCTCGCGACACCTGCTTTTGAATTTGTTATTAGCGTAATTAACACGCAAGCAGTAGGATTTATAAAATAAGCTTTTATAATATGGCATAGCGATTCAGATCGACGTTGACAGACACAAATGATGTAATTATAATGATTATAAATGAATGATGAAATAAATATAACACTGAGATTAGAACACTAAAGGATTTTTAAGCAAGACCTGGCTATTCAGCGTTTAGATGGATCTATTACCTGTTTCCATTTGGAAACATGCATTCTGCCACAAAGTTATTCATTTCTAAAATGATTACATTCCTTGGGGCAGCGTGCAAAAGGTTCCTGCGGAGAAGGGTGGGGTTGTTAAAATTGCCACAGTGTCTATAGGACACATTTTATATGTAATGCTCTGTGTCCATTTATGTGAAATTATAATACAATCAAATATGATTTACAGCTGTCACCCACGTTTATTGCGGTCATTCACCAATTACCAACCATTTTTGTTTATCGCCATGCCACTTGCATCCTTACTGCAGGAAATTGTTTAATATGATCCACGACTCAAACCTTCAAAGAGACCACAGCACAGTTGTTGGCCTGTGGATACTTTTTTTAAATGAATGTCCTGACCAGGGGGCATTAGTGGTAAACAACCCAACAGAGAACGGTACTCTGTACAGTCAGTGAAAAACATGCTTATGATTCTTTTTTGACACACTACAGATCACATATCTGCTAATTTGAGGTCTTTCTATCCTAGAAGCCCACAATTGATGGTAAATATATAGAAAGAATTGGGAGCGACTTTACCGTACCAGTGGAATATTGTGCAAAACAGACAGGAATTGTTTAAACATCTGGGGGTGATTTAGTTAAATAGACCACTGGCCAAAGATATTAACTGAGATATAATGGTGCTAATATACTGAAACTTCGGTGATTTTTCGGTCAGGGCTGTGTTCTCCTTCACAATGCTGGGAGACATCTCTCGAAGATGATGTGGCATGTCAGTGATGGTTTGTATGTCCACGGAGGTAGATGGAACCATGCGTGAGCCGGGTACCACACTTGTTTATGGGGCAACATAGTCTTTGGTTAGCTGGTGATTCTGTATGGAGCTGCCTTCACAAAACTAATCTCTGATAAAGCGCCTCTTTCTAGACAAATCTGAATGTCGTACACTGATGGAAGAGCAGCACATTTTCCTGCACCTCCAGAACTTCCCCTTTTCCTTTCCCCTGCTCGCTCTCTCTTTTTCCATTTTTCTCAATCCCTCTCTTTCTCTCTCCCCTTTGGCCCGATCCCCAGCACAAGGGGCTCCATTGTACTGCCCTAATCCAGAGGCAACACAGCTTTAGCAACATGGAGGGATAAAAGCCCCATCAAACCACAACTTTATGGGGGCAAATCTTCTCTAATCCGTCGCTTTATCTAAACAAAGCCCCTCGCTTCTAATCCACCATTGGCTCAAAAATAAAAAAGAAAGTAAAAAACAAGAGAGGGAAAAGCTGCACGGACTCAGGTTTGAACTAGGAGTGAAGATCCAAAGAAGTAATTTCACTGGAGAAACTAACCACTTCTGACAGGCTTCCCTGGAAAAAAAAATCCCAACGAAATGGTTCCCAACGAAAGCAAATAGAAAGAATTTAATACTAGATAAGGATATGTAACAATAACGGTAAAAATATAGACAATAAAAAGGAATAAGTTATAAGTTATAAGTGTACATGTCTGGTGTGGGGTGTCATGTGAACATCACTGTTCAACCAGTAGACACAGCAGATGACAGTGAAAGGTCTTCGCATTCCCTGGAACAAGTATCCATGCTTAAACACAGTGGACCCAGTGCTGTGGACCCAGTCTCTGTCTGTTTTCTTTCACGGTGCCGAAACTGTGATTCTGTGAATCATATAAGAAAAGTTATAAACGCCAGAATTTAAAAATATTTTTTGCATGTTTGGCTCAGCTGGACTTCGGCTGAGAAATACTTGAGCTGGCCTGTGCAAATCACAGTGAGGACCCCCCCTTGGAAAAAAAATCCTGTATCACCCATTAATTCCAGATGTCCCAACAAACCTCTCATCACTCACCCATGCTGGGTACACACATCTCTGTGTAGGATGCCTCTCCTGTTGTTTTTGCTCCTCACCGACCTGGTCCCACGCACTAAATCTTCTAAACTAAGTTCCAAACCTGGTTGTGGGACAGGCAAGCCTGGGTGTTAAAACTGCCAACCTGATTATACATTATCCGTCTCTATCTGCTATGGGCACATTCTTTGTTATGCTCTCTCGGCCATACCTATGTATGCACAGCAATGCAACAAATGTGAGAGGCTGAAGAATAAAAAGTTTGAAAGAAGGAACCATCACAAATGCGTTGTCTTGGCTCCAATACCTTGAACACTTTAAATTGCAATGGGTCCCTGCTAATTTGTTTGTTTGTTTGGCTTCCACAATGACTATTGAGCGTAGTGCTGAAGATCAATTACCCAGGTCGCCCCCTGCTGGCCAGTGGCAAGGCCTCTAATGTGAGGTAATTAGGGGGATAAACAGGCTGTGGAATCTCATCAGTGACTGTGTGATTAGTGACTCATTACAGCGGCTTATACTGAGGGGGAAAGGGGCAGGGAGATACCAGCACTGCTTGACAGATTGCCAATTGATTTGTCAGGGCTATCTCAGCCACTTACTGGGGAGAATGGGGGATGGCTGCATATGAACCTTCATGTAATTGGACTTGTAGCGGTATTACAATTAAATAAGATGGAATGAAGCCTCTCTGGGCTCTGCTAAATGAGGTACCTTGGGTTAGCATGGAGGGGGGAAAAGAGACCTAAAGATTTTTTTTTCTCCCTCGGAGTGGTTCATATGTTTTCTCATCAATTAACAGTTTCCACTGTGAGAGATCGGTCACAGTCTAGCGCAAGGCGATTGTAAACAGGGGAACGACACAAATCATAAAAGATGAGGGCCCGCTCATTTCAAAAGCCTTCCAAACTGTGACACTTGTAAGCACTTAGTGGGCCATAACAAGGAGTGCAAGGATGGAATGGATCCCTTTATTATAAGAAGGAGGGGATACCCACCATCTGCCGATAAAAAAGGCCTGTTCCTGCCACCTGTAGAGTGCCATCTGAGTGAGTGGCTGCCAGCCGGTTGCTCCACCACCCATGTGTACCCATGGTGGAGCACATGAAAGGAGCCAAAAGTTCACAGATTCCTGATACATGGATTAGTTGAGTTGCTCTTGCTGTCTTAGCAGATTTTCTGATGCTGTAATATGCCCGAATTCCTTTTTCAATTATAAGAATATGTTAACTTGAGCGTGCCTGCCGAGGGTTACAATACATTTCCTGCAACCCCCAGCCTAGATCCACTACAACCTCTTGCCTGCAACATCTGTCTTTTGTTTCCAAATCCTATCAGCTGTACTTTATAATATCAGTAAGCCATCTGACTCCCGACATTTAGGAAATTGAGGCTTATCTGTGGAGGGTTTTATATGCACTGTGGAGGAGTTCTGCTGGTTTGAAGCCTACCTGCTTCTTCTCGTTTCACTAGCTCGTCATGTTCACCGTTTCAGGAGGACGACCGTATGATACTCGTGATCTTGGGACTAAATATTTTTGGGTCTGTGAGCAGCATGATAGACACGGGTAACACATCTGCCGTTGGTGGGTGTTATCTAACTGTGTCTGAGTGTGATTACAGCCAGCAGACATGCACACAAATACAACATTAATATTTGACAAAAAATACTGTGCCGCTTTTTTTTTAATGAGCGCCGGGATCTTCTCTATTTGGCTAATCCCAGTTTAATGAAGTGATCAGCATGGTCAATTAACTCCATAGAATCAATTAAGCCAAATAAATTCCTTGGGCCTTTCTGAAGCGACGGTGTCAAAGTGGCAGTACTCCTACCAGCAGATGAATGCCAGGATGAATGGTCCAGCCTTATTGGTCAGCCCACTTTCCTCTTGAGTCTCTTCAACCTCTTGTTGACTTGAGCCCAGGGCAGGGATGCACTGCATCCATTACACGTAAGCCATAGTTTTACAGTGTATTATGGAATGAACATAAGGGATTGCTTTATTGTTGCCTCCTAATCTGGGTTTAACTCCTTGTCTAACAAATGGCCTTTTAAAAAGCTTTTGCCTGCTGGCCTACAAAACAACCCAAAAAAAACTCCCATCTTGTCCCTTATTGACCCAGCGCCGCATCGCTGTGGAGGAGGCTGCCAAAGCTGTGGCATCTGGTCGACGGCCAGGTTCGAAGCGAGGACCGGGACGTCGGCACGTCCTCGCTATGCCCCACAGCTGCTGCTGATCTCCCGCGTTGCATTCCTCAAAGGTTCGAGAAGCAGTACCAGCGCTTACACGGGGGAGAACAGCCGTGTAAAAGCCCCAGAAACCCTTCAGCTGATGCGAGTTGTTGTTCTGAAAAATAACATCGTCTGTAGCGTCCCTTAATGAAGTTACATAGAACAGAGCTGAATATTTTTTAAACCAACACAATATGATTATGTCCTTATAACACCTCCTGAATATGGTGGTTTGATAAGTAGCAGAAATCTGGGTAGTGTCCTTAGCCTCCAGGAAGAACTATCAAATCAGTCTAAAGCCATTTTGCTCTAATTAGATTGATTTAAAGGCCCCATCAAGGAAACGCTTTTATCCATTTTATATTATCATTAATTATTAGTGGAGATTGAACAGACTGTTAGTGTCCACACCAAAATGACTTGGTAAAAATTTAACAGAAATTACCGATTGGAGAGAAGCACTTTTCTCTGTGTGAGTAAATTACCTTTATCTGATAGCCGTGAGTATCTGTCTTATTATTGGTCAATAATTCTTACATTCAATAAAATACTCAATGAAGAGATATTCAGGTACTAATGAGGAATCCACTGAATGACATACACATATCCGTGGATTCACCTGCTGAGATAAAAAAAAAAAAAAAGGTTTGTTATTGTTATTTTTAAGAGTCTAAGGCATTTTTTAATGGAGTTAAAGAGAAAGATGTGACTCTTTACCTGGTTGTCAATTTTTATGAGGGCAGCAGTACTTACTACAAAAAAAAAAATCATTGTCTCAGCGTACCAGCTAAAGGTGTGGCAGGTCCCAGACACCCGCTTTACACACACATTTGTGTCCTAAATAGCTCTGTGGCTACAAATGTAATAACATAAAAAAATGTTAATTTTAATTTTAATAATTACTTTTCCAAACGATGCTGCCTGTAGCTTTTGCAAAACATGACAGCATGGTCGTTCGCTGTCCCCGGCGTGCCATCACTTGGACCCCTCCCCTCCCCTCCCCAGCTCCCCACAGGCGCTGCCCTTTGAAAGGCTGAGCGGCAGAGCTGCGGCAGGACCGGTTCCGCCTGGCTGTGTCCCCGCGCAGCCGTCTGGCTCTCCCTCCCCAGGCACCTACCTCACTCCGCCGCCCACCCCTGCCGCTGAAAGGAGTCTTGCTGAGCCCAACTGGCCGTGTAAAGAGGTGGGCAGGCCCGTCACAGTGGGGCCTGGGAGCTGGTGGAGGGGGGGCTGCGGGTCTGGCCTTGTTTGGACTTCCCTCTTCCTGCTGGTAATCCCCCGGTAGTTTCCCTCTGGCAGGGGAGAGGGAGGACCAGCATTAATGGACATGTTTGTTTACCTATTTGTCCTTAATGATCAATTGATTAGTGGTTTAATTCACCACCACCATGGGGTTATTCTATTCCCATTTAAATTGCAAATGGATTTCTCTGTTCCTCCACCCCCTCCTGTTCGTGGTTTATTTTTTAACAAATTATTGAATTGAGAAAACATTATATGCTTTTACTTAAAACATTACTACATTACATATAGACATGTAGACATATAGTCATAAAAAATGCTATGTAATGACATGCTGGACAAACCTTTAAATATCTGGGCAGTCATTTTCGAAACAGTTGTTAGTTGATTGTGTTGGTTTTACTTAAGCCTCATCAAACCGTTTATACAGATGCATAATGGGATTGTGCTTTTAACGTTGAATCTCGACTGTTCTGGTCTCGTTGCCCTTCTGTTGAATGCATGAAGGAACAATATTACTACTCCTTTTCATTCGCTCCTGTGTAAATTCTTTGACCTGAGCATATAAATCATGAGACAAGTGTCTGCTCCATTTCCCTTGCTAGAGGAAATGGTACCAGGGCTGATCAACGACACCGGGAACATTAGTGGGACTCGTGAAGGCCCCTGGATTCCCGCTCCAACAACAAGAGAGGAGAGAGACCCTCAAACTGCCGACTCAGAGAGCATGGGAAGGCCTTGCTAGGATGTAGAAGCATGGGTCCCCACATTTGGGTAACAAGAACTCCTGTCGAAAAGGGCTCTGGCGTGCGCGAGCGGGATTGTCCCATCGCTGAGCTGCAGTCGCGAGGCAGCTGGTCAGCGCCACCGGGGAAAACCTCCAGAGCACAATGGTGCGCACTTCTACCCCACGAGGGGTGCCCAGTGTGTGCGTGTCGGAGACAAGCCCCCTTCATCACCACTTAACAAAAACACTGTTCAATCAGGCAGCTGTGATGCTGAGAGGGAGCTGACTGGCCCCTCTCTCTCTCTTTGGGGATATCTGTGATAATTAGCCCCCTCATGAAGATGTCAGTCAATCAGTCCTAGCTGCTAAATTGCTTTCCCTGTCCACCCCACCTCCCTCCCACCCCACATTTCCCTCCTGGAGACCTTCAGGGAATCTGGTTCCTTGATGGAAAAGCCAGCTGATTAAGAGCTACTGGGAAGATCACAGAGTAAGATTACAGATAAAGAATTACTGCTGGGAAAGCAGTTGGTGGAATTGTGCTGCCACAGACATGTAGCTAATTGGTGCTAATGTACAGGGGTGGGGACTGCCTTCCCGACTCTAGTGCCACACATTCCCTGTTCACTGAATGTTTCCCACATGGTAAAGAGTATAAAGACAACTGCTTTATTTTTCTTTGTTAAACTTAAGGGAAATATTTTCAGACGGAAATCAAACAGTCGGTTAGTGTGGACCATGTCAGGGTGGAAAGGAGAACTGGGCCTGTTTGACTTTAGATTCAGCTGCACATTCTTTATGTAAGGTTGAAAACAAGGAGTCACGTCCCTCTTGAGCTGCAGACTCATTTCGTACAGACTGAGTTGTGAAACCCCTGTACCCTTCTTAAAGGACTGACGAGATGGGAGGGGGCAGTACAGATAAAGTCGGGAGCCATCCTGCCTGGCGCCCAGCACACTGATGTGGGCAGCATTACCTGCAGGAGATACCGTTGGATTTCTATCGAACCCCTTCACCCTTGGCTGCTGGTTTGGTAGGGTTCGACCAGATGTCACATTTTCACAGAAGTCCGGTTTACAGGTTTACTCAGACTGATTTTGTACAGAATGATTTATGCAGTGCTTTATAAGTGTTTGATCTGGCGCTTCATTACTCTCATTCTGAACATTTACGTGCTTAAATGTGCTTTAATGTGCAATATTTGCTTCTTAAAAAGTCAAGCTGCATTTCAGTTTTAATTCAAATGACCACATCTTTGGAACTGAAGTTCACCCTGTGCATATCTGGCCATCCTGGCGAGCATCCTGCATTGATCATTATGAAAGCTGGGGAGGATTTCCACTGATGAGGTCGTATCCTCCAGCAAATCGCTCCTCTCCAAGGAGAGGGAATACTCAGGTGTTGCAGTGTGTCACTGCCTCTCCCCTGTGTCACTGCCTCTGCCAGCGTGTCACTGCCTCTCCCAGCATGTCACTGCCTCTCCCTCGTGTCACTGCCATTCCCCCATTCCACTGCCTCTCCCAGCGTTTCACTGCCTCTCCCTCGTTTCACTGCCTCTCCCAGTGTGTCACTGCCTCTCCCTCGTTTCACTGCCTCTCCCAGTGTGTCACTGCCTCTCCCTCGTTTTACTGCCTCTCCCAGCGTGTCACTGCCTCTCCCAGCGTGTCACTGCCTCTCCCTCGTTTCACTGCCTCTCCCAGCGTGTCACTGCCTGTCCCTTGT
>JAOYSI010000026.1:797592-819715 GCA_025775065.1 Hiodon alosoides | reverse complement strand
TATGTAAAGCGTCTTTGTGACATGGCAACATGTGAAAAGCGCTGTATAAAAATAAAATTGATTGATTGATTGATTTAAAGATTAAAGTCAACTGAATCCCGAGCTGGTTACTCTGCGGCCTAACCTAGACTGGGTCGTAACACAAGTAATGACCATCAGAATTTGTGCCCCACAAATTATTTCACCCTCAAAATAGAATGGGTCTTGTACAGCCAAAATCTTTGCTTTAATCTTTTAATACAGCCCAATTACAGTATTCGTCCCATATCAGCTCGATAGTTTATTTTTTGGAAATGAAAATTGAAATGTATTAACGATGAAACACGATAACAACTTAATGCATAAGCCTTTAATTATCATGTCTATAAAAGGCTGAATTGTTTCCAAGTTTGATTTGCAATAGTTTGAACTTTATTATAATGGCAAGGAAAAAGAAGTTCCAGCAATAAATCTTCCAGGAAATAAAATCTTGAGTAAAGAGCTATTGGATGGACTATTATCCCACATTGGTCACTAGAGGGAAACATGAAAGCTCCAGTAGGGAAATGTCATGAAATTAATTAAAATGTGGGCATTCATTGTGCATTTTTAAGATCACTGTAAACAAGGCCATTTTATGTATTACGTTTGGGCCGATTATTCATGACGTGTCATGCCCAAATGACACATGATTGTCTGTGCTCCGTCTGTCTGGAGACAGATGGATGTAGCGTGATCTTTCCGCTTCTTTGTCCTGCATAAACGTTATGAAAACACTTGCCCTCAGCCTAAACAGTGTATTCGTTACATTTAAGCTTGTTCAGTGATGTTAAATTAAACACTGCTGTTTTTGCTAATGAATGAGGTTTCTGGCATTTGGCGGACTGCAAGCAAACGAGCAGGATCAAAACTGCTCAGAGATGAATGTCATTTGCATTAAAAAGCCCATAAGAGAGTAAGACTGAGCTTCCGAATCTGGTATCCTCAGGAAAAGGTAGAACCTTTAAAGACCACCGATTAGCTTGGAAATGAGATTGCATCCTGTATGTAATTGGTTTGTAATTTTGTAGTAATTGCAGTTTGTTAAAGGGAAATACTAAATGCTGATCTCTGTGCTGGGTTGTTGCTAATTGAAATAGGCGACTCTGTTCCTGTGGCCACGGGTTGTGTCCAGCAAGTTACAGTTCAGTGTAAGTTACAGCATTTAAGTTTCTCATTTATGAAGGATGGCTGTTTAGCATACATACACAAAAGGTTTAAAGCTGCTCTGGATATCCATATAGTGTGTGTGTGTGTGTGTGTGTGTGTGTGTGTGTGTGTCTACTCCAATTAGTTAATTAGTAGTGTATGCCATTCACTCAAGGTAGCAGAAAGTCCTGGTGACAGTGCAACTACAGATTTATGTGGACCATGTCATTGTGTCCACAAACAGATGTTTTGCTTATGAGCCCGTCCTGTTTATGGGTCTGTCCTGTTTGATGGAAAATTTTAGTTATAGAATCAAATGTAGACTAATAGGATTTTGCAGTGAGGGCCAAAGAGGCCTGTGTTTTGTGACAAGTAGAAGTACTTAGCATAAATACCCATGGGGTCACATGAACATCTGATAAATCATGTGCCTCCTCAGAGCACCAAAACAATGCTTTGCCCGAACAATGCGGCCTGAGATCGAAACCCTTATTCTGTAGCAGTCGCACTCGTGTATCATTGAGCCTGCTGTCATTGTTGCAACAATACGTGCACAGAATGAGTGGGAAATTGAGCATTTTCCTGCCCACTTGCTTCAAAATCAGATTAATCTCTTTTTTCACATCTCCAGTGTGTTCCCAGGATGTACATGGTCTTTTTGGCAAAAGCGTGTTTTCCTTCATTCCTAAGGTCAATTAACACAAGATTCAATGTTGCATTGGAAAAGAAAAACTCCTTTACATTCTGGGAGTAAAATCTATTTTTTTGGTGTTGGCTGCAAGATATGTAGCTTCCTGCCATAACAACCTATGCACATAATACAGTGTTGTGCATGCAGGTTAATTTTTGTCACTTTGTTGTATTTAAATATCATTTTATTTTATTATTTCTTGCTTTGGCAAATGCCTGGGCAAATGACCTTTGGAGGAAGGGAAATGTTGCTCACAAACGGCAGGGATGGGCTATTCACACATGAATATATGAATATATACTCTAAATTATATTTCATCCAGAATAAATTTGGATATCATGATTTACTCCGGTGCAGCACCGCATTAATACTTCTTACTATAAACTACAATGTCAGGGCTGCTCTCTTGGACTTGGTCTAATCGAAACTGCCTGAGCCTGAGCCTGAGCCTGAGAAGGGTGCGGCTGTTCCATGGGCTAAAAGAAATTCTCATGTCATGGAACTCCCCAGTCAGTAGACGAACATTTATCAGGCACAATCATATTTTTTCTTCAGAAAACTACGGCAGGCTGTAGAAACAAGAAATTTCCATAAATTCCAGAATTTTTCTGCTTTTCTTTGTGGACTTGGGACCTACTTTATGGCCTCTTGCAGTCCTTGTAGCCCATTGGATAAACACGGTACTGACAACAGACAGCTTTATTGAACTAAATGGAATTGGAAATTAAATTTCCACTTGAATGAACATGAACAACCACAATTGTAAAATAAAAACACAGCCAGCCCTGTCCAGAACCCAAAAGTTGACTCTATTTACAGCAGTAAAGAAACAGCAGTTGCAACATTACAGTTGTAATCAAAATTATTCGACCCCCATTGCAAATCAGGTTTATTGTCAAAATTTACAGAATTTCAGCTGTTTGCAATGAACAAATCAAACAAAAGCAATTGAAATAGCTCAACACAACAAATGCTTCATGTGGTTTCCCGAAATTCAGCTGAAAATGCAACTTATAATGACTTCTCCAGTCTCAAAATTATTCAACCCCCTGAATTGTTGAGTGTGTTTGACTGCATGTTAGAAATATGGCTAAGTCAAAAGAATGGTCCTAAAATTTAGAGAGAAGAGATCATCGCCCTTCACAAATAAGGAACAGGATACAAAAAGATAGTGAAGGCACTGAATGTTCCTAGAGACACCGTTGGAAGCATAGTTTGCTAGTTCAAAGTTAAGGGAACAGTGGTTACACTACCTGGATGGGGCAGAAAAAGGAAGCTATCAATGGCTGCAAACAGATTTCTGAGAAGGCAGGTTGTGAAAAACCCTTGAGTGACTTCAAAAGACCTGCAGCAAGACTTGGTGGCAACAGGCACTGAGGTTTCAGTTCAAAATCATATAAATAAGCCACAGAAGTTTTAGGATTCTGTTCTGTGGAACTTTTGGGTCAGCGGTATGTCTGGAGGAAGAAGAATGAAGCATACACCGAAAAGAACACTCTGCCCTCGGTGATGCTCTGGGGCTACTTTGCATCCTCTGGCACTGGAAACCTGCAGTGTGTGGAAGGCAAGATGGATTGATTGAAGTATCAGGAAATCCTAGGAGAAAACATTATGTTGTCTGTGAGGAAGCTGAAGCTTGGGCATCATTGGACCTTTCAACAGGACAATGATCCCAAGCATACCTCCAATTCCACCAAGTCCTGGAAGATTCTACAGTGGCCATCACAGTCACCTGACCCCATAGAAAATCTATGGTGGGATTTGAAGAAGGCGGTTTTAGCACACAAACCCAAGAATATTATTGAACTGGAGGCCATTGCTCATGAGGAATGGGCTAAGATTCCTCAGGAACGCTGCCAGAAGCTGATAGGTCATAACAGCAAAAGGTGCTCTACTAAGTACTAAAGATGCTTTCCATGAAGGGGTTGAATCATTTTGAGACTGGAGAAATCATTATAAGTTCCATTTTCAGTTGAATTTGGGGAAACCACTTCAGGCAGTCATTGTGTTGAGCTATTTCAATTGCTTTTGTTTGATTTGTTCACTGCAAACAGCTGAAAGTCTGTAAATTTTGACAATAAACCTGATTTGCAGGGAGGGTTGAATAATTTTGATTACAACTGTAGGCTTTATCTGTTATTTTTTAGATGAGGCATTTTAGATTTTTCTTTTTGAAGCGCATGGCATTCGAGCCTGGGGGTAAGGAACACACACCATCATATTTTGACCCTCCCATCCCTTCTGCTTTCAGAAAAAGGAGAAGGCCTCAGTGGTGAAGAAGAACAACGCCTACGCCGTGGCGGTGGCCAACTACGCGCCCAACATCACCAAGGACTTGGGGTTGTCCACCATCTCCAAAGGAGCTGCCTCCGACGCTAGCAAGACCAAGCCAGACACCAAGCCCGTGGACAATAAGAAGACATTCAACAGCGTCAGCAAAATTGACAGGATGTCCAGAATAATGTTCCCTGTCCTATTTGGGAGTTTCAACCTGGTATACTGGGCCACGTATTTAAACAGAGAACCTGTTATCAAGGGTCTAGTGCCTTCTAAGTAGTGGGACTAGAGGATGTGGATGGAAAGTATGCCAAATGCTTCAATAATATCAATATCTGCTTTTGTGAATTGGCATAGAATTACCCAAATTACTGAGATGAATCACTTGCTTTGTTTTCTCCCCCTTATTACTCTCAGTGCTTTTTTGTTCACATCAACCACTGTACACATTTGTTTAATTAATTAATGAAAACTACTGGGTAAGCCACACTTAGAAATGGCTTAATCAAATACCTTTGCTATTAAGTCTTGCTAATGTTTAAAACGTACTTACCCAGAGGCAGAAATTACAAGACAGCTAAGAGCTGAGACTATATATAATTAATGCTGTTTTAAATACACAATCCACAAACTCAGGATTCACAAACATGACTGGCAAAGTACATGCACTTCTGTTATTGCACACATTACCTGTGTCATTGCAGTATATCATCAAAGTTATAATTGGCAAAGGGTTTACAACTCTTTTAAAAGACTATACAGTATTTCTGCTGAATGACACTGCGGTATAATCACTGTACTGAATGTTTGTGTCTTTTCTTAAGATATTGTTTTTTCTGTCTCCTTACAATTATAATTGTCGACATTGTAGAATTGTGGACAGCATGAGTAAAGCTTAACCTTTTGTTAATTTAGAGAAATTGCAAAGGACCAAAACACACTCAAGTGCTTCAATTAAAGATATTTAAGTGTTCATCTGTATACCTTCAAACGGGTATATATTTATAAAAAGGTGAATCTTGTCATATTAAGATGTCAAGAATCTTGAAAACACACTACATTTTGGTACAACCAGAAATGTTAGATTTCAGGTCTCAAGGACAAACTGAAAATTTGAGGTCGGATGTCTGGGCTCAGCAGTTTTCATCTAGCTTGGGGACTTGGTTATTCAGCAATTCTAGCCTGGTGGTTGGCCATTAGCGACGTTGTATAGTTTGTGTCTGCCCTGGCATTGCTGCTCATGAGAAGGTTTAAACATAGAATTATTAGGTAGTTATTTTTCTTTTTCTATTTGATTACCAAATGTAGCACATTTTAATTATTCTTTCAAATTTCCATTTAAAAAACGAGCTTAGTCCTCTACAAAGATTATTACATTTTCAATTTTAACTGAATTTAAGGGGTTTTCTTATTGTTATATTTATTTATATGTTTTAATAGTCAAAATCTGTTGCAATAAATTGCAATAAAAAACTGTACTTAAGCATGTTTTTTTTTTTTTTTTTTTTTTTTTTTTTTGCTATTCCTTAGGTTAAGCATTTAAAAAATCTTAGATCCCCAATACTATTCCAGCACAACAACATGGTGGTGCACATTGTGTTTCGTTATTTGTGTTTCGTTAGTGTCCAATTGCAGAAACATGAAAACATTTTGGGAATGTAATGGGAAGGTCATTTGTTAGCTGGTAAATAAAATTGCAGGGAATCCTCTTTTTGTTTGTTAATTTTGTATATCAGATGACAGTTTTATTGAGAATATGATATAGCAATGTGAAGAAAAACTTTATTTATTTATTTTTTATGTATAAGTTACTACATTAACCAATGTATGATACATTCCTTGTATGATACAAACTGGTCAGTATAGATTTTGAAGTTGAAGAAAGGAAGCAGCAGCTAAACTTTTTTGTTATTGCTATTTCTAGTACACACAATTATGTAAATTTTAAATTTTTGCTATTTTTACAGTGGCATATGCCCATGTTGTATGTAGAAAGGTACAACATGGGCAACAATAAAACCCCTTAGAAGCTTTACTTACTACATTATTTTACTTAATAACTAGTGACCTAAGCAACTAGCCACCCCAGTTCCAGTTTCTCAGAAATGGACTCTCTCCTGGGCTTTCCAGGCAATTCAGTGTCTAGGATTCACAGACAAAAGAACATGGTGTGAATGGTGTCACAGACAAAAAACATCCGGGTCGGCGGAAAGAGTGTAAATACATTACATAGCCACAAGTATGTGGACATCTGCTCTTCAAAAATCTCATTACAAAATCATAGAAATAAATATGGAGTTGGTCCCCCCTTTGCTGCCATAACAGCCTCCACTTTGGGAAGGCATTCCACTAGACGCCAGCCACAAGAGCATTAGTGACATTGGATACTGATGTTGGACGATAGACTGGTTCGCAGTCAGCGTTCATTCCAAAGGTGTTTGATGTGGTCAGGGCTCTGTGCTGGCCAGCCAAGTTCTTCCACATTGATCTCAACAAATCATTTCTGTATGGACCTTGCTTTGTGCATGGGGCATTGTCAAGCAGAAACAGGATAGGGTCTTCCCTATTGCTCATGAGGATCTTAGGGCTTGTTTGCGGCTGCTCAGCTGTTTCCACTTCACTGCTCGATTGCTCCTAGGTGTTTCCACATTAAAAGCAATTTCAGTTGACTGGGGCAGCTCTAGCAGGGCTGGAATTTGACAAACTAACTTGTTGGAAAGGTATGATCCTATGACAGTGCCACTTTGAAAGTCACTGAGCTCTTCAGTACAGGCCATTCTGCTGCCAATGTTTTTCTATGGAGATTGCTACATCTGTCAGCAACGGGTATGGCTGAAATAGCCAAATCCACTAAAGTGTAATCCACATGCTTTTGGCCATGTAGTGTTGTGTGCATTATATACAGTGCCCTCTGTAAGTGTTAAGACTTTTTGCTATATATTCCAAAATGTAGGATTTGAAATCAATTAGGTTGAAGTATAGATTCTCAGACCATTTAGACATGACAACACTTTTCATACATAGTTTTAGACTTTTCATTCAGTGTATGTGTAGATACAGTCAGGTCTATAATTATTGGGACCTTAACAAAGTTATTATTATTTTAGCTGTCTACCACAGCATATAGGAGTTAATTAAATAATGAGCATGAGCTCAAAGGGCTGATTTTTATGCTTTAATGTACATGTGCCACCCCCCTCCCCTCCTTTTTAAAGGGACAAAAAGTAATTTGACAATTGGCTGGCGGCTCAGCTGTCCCAGCTGTTCCATGGCCAGATGTATGTTATTCCCTCATTAGTTCAATTACATGTAAGGTCTAGATTTGATTTAAAGTGTGGCATTTATATTTGTAATCTGTTGTTGTTGATGTAATGTTGCTCAATATAAATTCCAAACAGCTGTCCCTGCCAGTGAAGCAAGCCATCATTAGGCTGAGAAATCAAAACAAACCTGCCAGAGAGATTTCAAGATCCCTGCTCAGTTCTGGAACAACATCCTATGGACAGATGAGACAAAGATCAACATTTACCAGAATGATGTGAAGAAAAGGAAGAAACGAAGCAAACCATCTGTGAAGCATGGTGGAGGTAGTGTTATGGCATGGGCATGGATGGCTGCCAATGGAACTGGTTCCCTTGTATTTATTGATGATGAGACTGCTGAAAAAAACAGCAAGTTGAATTCTGAAGTGTTTAGGGATAAATTTTCAGCTCAGATTCAGCCAAATGACCACTTATATATAGTGTTGTAATTCGTACACTGTTCACTCGATTTGGATGTAAATACCCTCAAATTAATGCTGAAAGTCTGCGCTTTTATTATTTAATTTTAACTCCAATAAGTTGTGGTAGACAGCTAAAATAATAACAACATTGTAAATGTCCAAATATTTATGTACCTGAGTGTATATACGCGTACACACACACATACACACGCACGCACACACACACACACACACACACACACACACACACACACGCACACACACACATTTTACATTTTAGTCATTTATCCAGAGCGACGTACAAAACTGCTGTATTTAAGATACTGAGCTAACACACCCTAATAACGACAACTTACTATGCAATGCATGATAATATAACTATCAACTTTTAACAGTGTGTATTTTGAGCTCTAAATACAAACTATCATCTAAATATCAAATTTACGTTAATTCATGCTCTTGCTAATGGAGACTTAAAAGCTCTGGCAAGGTCAATGCTTGCCACATCCAGTTGGAACAATTAACTTTTTAAACTGGGCAAATATCCAACTAGATAATTAATTACAAATTGCATGCAACATTTCAATATCATCATGTTGGTGGTGGGAGCTAATTCTGTTGCAATGAAATCCGAATCAGTCGAGGCTTTGCAAAGTGAAAACTTGGAGTTCCTGTCTCCCTACCATTTCTCTATCTCCCTGTTACAGCTGACTAAGGCTAGCTGAGTATTTTTTTTGTTTTAACTTGAAGGAACCCACCAAAGAGGTTTGCAGGCATGCAGGTGTTAGAAAAAACAAATCAGTGTCTCTGTTTTCTTCAGGCAGAATGGCTGAAAACGGATTCTAATAAAGCACTGAATTGACTCCATTGTTTTCCGTTTTTGGCCTCACCATGTCCAATACGTCAAACAAAGCACTCTTTTTTTTAAATAACCTTAATTATTTAGTGTTAAAATGAAATGTTACTTATAAACGACTGGCATTTAGAGAAGCTGTTTAGATTAAATAACTTGCGCGAAGGCAGAACAACAGAACATCAGATATTTGAACTAGTGACTTTCTGAAGCTGTTGCCTTAACTAGCAATGTCTTTAAAGCAGGCAGGTCCTATGCTTGGCATGTGCTCATAATGTGAAAAGGTTTCGTACACATTGAACTTGGCAAGGAACCATGATAGTTGACACAAAATCCCATACAAGTACGCCATTAATTCATTTTCATTTTCTTTTATATGGGAATTACCATTTTCATCCAATTTTAAATCCCCAATTTTGTCATCATGTTTCGACACCCCGAAATCACACTCTTTGACAGAGCTGTCTCCACCAACCCACCCACCAACAAGCCACAGGTCATTTAACTCACAGCAGGCTACGTTACCCGTTCTGGAAAATAGCGGTGATTTGAAATGAAGCGTAATGCTCTTGACAGAATAGAATAGATAAAACAAACATTTTTAAATCAAGGTGCTGGTAATTCAGTCAGCATGGGAGAAGCGGAACAGTCATGGCTCTTTTAAAAACCCGCCCATCCAGTGTAAACACACAGAGAAAAAACGTACACCGCAGAACTATGTACACATATGAAAAAAAGGGTACGTAGAAAAGCCTGAACGGAGAGCACAGGATGAGTCATTTGGTACATATGAATAAATTAGCTCCACTCAGTTTTTCACTCATTGAATTTTTTTTTTTTTTAAGTACCTTTGACAGTTTTGACTCTATAGATACGTTTAATTTGCAATAATTACAGGTATATTTTAAAGTCAGTAAATTCTTCAGGTTGTACAGTCCACAGCATTTCTCAGAATGGGATTTCTGCATGCTCCACTGCACTCCCTCACCCCAATGTTTGCTCGTTAACATGGCTTTCTTTCTGTCAGGTTGCTGATGGAGCCATGCAAAGTCGCAACAGTGGATTTTAGCACAATATTGAGTAGCTTGTCTAATAAAACATGTATTTTATTACTCTTTCTACAAATCAAAACAGGCAAAGCAATGATAACTATTATCAGCAAGTAAAAAGGGGTACATTTGCACATTTTTTTACCATTTTTTTACCATTTTTTTACCAGTACCATTTTCACCTCTGATACAGTGCACTTGCTTTAGATTTTGGCAAAACTAAAAATATTTACCTGAATCTATTTCCCTTTAAATAAAGGTGCTGCTTCCATGACAAAGGGGGTCCTCAAAGAAAAGGTTCTGGAGTTTTGAGGTGGTGTGATTTCACAAAAAAAATAAATTCACAAAAGGAATAGATATTGTTTTGGCAGGTCATGCTCCAGGAACAAGGCAGTCTGAATAAGACAACCAAACCCTGCCCATAAGTGAAACTCTGAGATTCAAGAATGACTGTTATTATAACTCGCCCCCATCATCATTCGGGATGAATGACACCTACAAGGACACATCTAGCAGCCGACCCCATGTAAATGTTTAATTTGTCAGCATATGAGCAGAATCAACTGTTGGGTTCTACAATGTTTGGATCAGCCAGATAATTGCTTTGCAAAGTGATTTGCGAGTTCTTTGTGCCACAAACCTGCAATATTTTTTTCACATGAGTTTGCAGATGACTTTCCAGACAGATTAACTCATTAGATTTATTCCAGGTTTTGCATAACCAGCCGCCCAGATCAACGTCTTCTCGTGTTTGTCATGCATATCTACAATAATTATAGATTGTATCTAATACAATAATCTAATAACCTGGAGTGGTGGCATTACATCAAAATGGTCTTTATTGAAAATATACTCACCTGCATTAGAAAGTATACCTGTATTTTGGTTATTTTACAAGAATATCGTAGAAAAGTATATTCTGAATTGCAGAATACAATTTTGTCATCCAGAGACAACACTCCATTGCCACTTTATCACAGAGATATAAAAACCATGAAATAAACCAATTCTGAAAAGCCTGTATACATGATCTCCCCTATTTATAATATTTTTGGGTTAAATGGCTCATCCTACTCATTCTCTGAACAGCATCAGTCAGATAATCCTGTTTGAAATAGTATAGCGTTCAGAGAAACTGCATGTCCAGCAGACGGATAAGAAACCAGAAGTACATTACTTTTAGTTTGCAAGTAACTTATTCAATGTTAGCTAGCTAAATATGAAATTACCTATCAACATTCTCACGGACGGTCTCATTCACTGAATAAATTATCAGACCAGCTATCATTGGACATTTTGATTGGAGGAAAGGGAGATCTGAATCAGTATGTTTTTTGAAAAAGTGTGATATCAATATTGTTTGTGTGACCATGTGTCCTTAATAAACACGCAGGAGGTACTGTTCCTTTTACTGGTTTTTATTCTGTAATAACAAAGCACAATGCGTGAGTCTGGGTACACTTTGCAGTGAGTCAGTCAACTACTGGTCAGTGGCACTAACACTGTTTTATTTAAATTCCCTTTTTCATTACATAATTATTAATTACATTCCATTTTGCATTCCCTTTTTCCTACATAAAAACAGTTAGCACAACTTTCACCACATTCTAAGATAAACTATAGAATAACATTGATTATTAACTAAATGTAACAGATGTATCATTAGTTATTATTCTGGAACTACCATTAGCCCCAAACTGCAAGCTTTGGCCATCATTATATAGTTACCAGCGGTTTTCGTACGTCTAAAATGACTGCCCCCGCTAATATGGCAGAATGGCCATGGTGTGTCCGCCTGACAGCTCCTGCGAATGCTGCTTAATGATGGCGGTACCGTTTGCCTTTCCAAATAATACCGGTACTGTCCTGCTCTCTATTCTACTGCAACAAACAGTACAAACACATAATACTGACTGCCTAAATATTGCTTCAACTAGCATATCCAATCTGTATTAACGATAGCAATCTATTTTAACACATTCACCACGTGGAACAGGTCCCATTTACTCTGCTTATTCCACACAGCACTGTCTTCCTTGAACCTGACTGATTAATTATTCAACCATAACATTCAAATATATTATTAGTTACATGTTCGATTTGTGAGGAAACAATACTATTATTTCAATGGGAAAATCCTACCTGTAAAATAATCACAAAGTGCAATGCCTGTGTCTGAGTACACTTTCCAGTCAGTCAGTCAGTCAAAAACTGGTCAGTTACATTCTCAGTGCTGTTACTGACAGGACAGGTACTGCAATTCCTTTGGCGCCCCCTAGCTATTGGAGGCTGCCAATAGTCCCATTACACTCTCCCCCACAAAAAGTCGTCCACGTCATTTCCAATCCTTTCTCCCTGCTTCTCCTTTTGGCTAATACCAGCCAATGCAGATCCCTGTGCCCTTAAACCTTTCGATCAGGATCTTCATCACTTCCGGCCATTGTCCTTATACCAGTCCACAGCTGGCTCGTCGCACCATCATTCTGGTAAATCCTCTCATTGCCTCCACACTCTCATCACCCAACTTAGAGGTATCTCCATCCTTTGTGATTAACAAGAAGACCCAACTACCCCCTTGAGTCAATATGAGACATTCTCCAGGTCTCGCTTGTAGTCCCCTCCCCTCAGTGCGTCAATTATCTAGCAATCCCGCCATTTCTGTTTGGATACCACAATCTTCCATGATGAAGTGTGCTCTGCCTCACGGCCACGAGATATGATCTGATACCTGATGAAGTTGGGACTCTTGTGTTCTGACTTCTTTTCTCACTACCGATGGTTCACTCAGGGACTCGTAAGTCAGCATGTTTGAGCTCGAGCCCACCTTCCATCTCCTGCAGGTCTGGATCCATCTCTGTTTCTTCTCCATCAGATTCTCCCAGGCGCTCACTGCACTCACACTCACACTTTTTGCGTCACTTATCTCTAAATCTCTTGTTGCATTTTAGGCAAGAATTAAATAAGAATTTAACCCCTGTGCTCTGGAAGCTCCCATTCTACACAGATGAATATTGCCCTGACAAGGACACAATTACCTTACCATTGGCCTCCAACTGTGAACCATTAAAGTTGTTGTTACATTTCCATGCTTCCCAGATTAGGTTCTTTTGTGGAGTCATAAATGGCTCTCTTAAGGCCCCACACTGTTCTAATTCAAATCCCTATTTAAGAGTGTCTAGAAAATGACAAATTTCAGTAATAGATGTTTTTGCGAAATCCTTCTAATTAATGTTTTTCTCCCTGTTTGCAAGACATAATTACAAAGCAATTCTTCCAATATAAATATAAAACAATTACGATAACAACTTTCTAAAATTTTTAATAAAAAAAAACACACACAATAATTATGATATAATAATTATTGCTAAGTTAAGTAACATACAATGATTTCAAAATATTTTGCAAGCCGTGATTATAAGTTGAATACCATGTTTATGATAATAATCAGTGAACAGAATACCATGATTAGTTATAATCTGCAAGCAAAATACCATGATCATAATCATAACCATAATCAGCAAGCAAAATACTGTGTTCATAATCATAAACAACAAGCAGAATATCATGACAAAAGTGCATCTTAATTTGGCACTGATCACCATACTTCATAGATGTAGATTGAATTTTATATTTTGCAAGTCAGGCTGCAAAATAACTTTGAAGTTTAATTTGTACCTGTTTAGTCTGGTTAGAGCCACCCGTAGATGGATTATTATTGTACTTTATGTCAGTCACATACACAAATACCTTGACGTATCTGCCTGTTAATTCCTTTGATTCCTACTGCTAAAACTTTGTTACTAAGGTTCAGGTCAGCTCCACATCTGTCTATCATCTCCACTCTGGCTGGTACACGGGTTGGCATTTCCTCTCCACCACACCTAAGGTTCTAAGGTGCCCTTTGCTTTCCCCAACAGGAGAGCTATGAGTTGTCATTTACTGACTGATGTCCTAGAATAAAAAATTAATTTAATCAAAATGAGCATTTAATTAATTGAAGTCATGCACTTGCTATTCTGAATGCACCATTGTCAGTTAACAAGGCATCGCTATTTTCAGTTATGCACCATTCATAAGTGTGATCCATTATTCATGTATGTCATTGTTTAAAACAATACCCTTTCTCAATAGGCAACTGAGAGGCAGTTACCTCTGAGACAAGTTACTGCCACAATTAACAGAGCTAATTCATTTCCACGGTGAAGGTGAAAACCACTCCATTCCCAGATTTTTTCCAACAATTTGGGGACCCTGTCACACAGTATGGATTTGCACTGCAAATGGAGTCCTGAGTTTGAAACAATGCAAGACCTTTGTAGCGCACGAGGGCATGCTGGGTTCGAGAGCGACCAGAGAACAAGGCATTGGGGGAGGGTTTGGACCTTTTATTGCGCATACTGTCAACCAAACTTAAACATCTCACCAACAACAAAATGAATAACAAAGGAAAGTAACAAAGAAAACCTCCCTTTCGGGGAAAGCTAAACACCATCAAAACTAACCAAACCTTCCACAGTCTCATTTACCATCCTCCATCAATCCTTCTACTTCCTTCTCTCCGAGCCAGTTTAGCTGGCTCATTTAAAGTCCTAGGATTATTGGCACCTGAGTGTGATGGCTATCAGTGGAACCACACTCAGGTGCACAACGAGGTCCAATTTCAAGGGCTCCTCTCACCATTGTCCTGCTGAGGAGGTTGTGGCTCGCTGTGTGCCACAACCATCAAAATGGAGACCAAAAGTCACCATGCCCCCCTTAAATGTTCACCACAACCCTGACTGAAAATGTTGAAGCTTGTCACACAGTCCTGATGACGTTCTGGTGATGAACATATAAGATAAATTTTAAATAAACGCTTGGGATATGTGAAACCGGGGCACAATGGCCACAGGAAGAATCTCTGGCTATGTTTTGCCTAGGATTGTTTAAAGATGGGATTGAAATTGACACTAGCTATCGTGGTTGGTGCTAACCCAGGTCATCCTGAGGCGGCACACACTCCACGGAGACAGCCTGGGTAAGCACAAACAAACGGTTCGCCTCAGCATTCCCAGACAGCTTAGAGCAGAGTCAGCAGGAGACCTGAGGCCCAGGACCGGTATTGCGCAGCAGAAAGCTCACAGTCACACAAGCATGTGAGAAAAGAGCAAGGCAGGCACATTTTCCTTTTGTGGCTATAAATCACTTTTAATTCATTACAAAACTGCCCCTAAGCACTTCATGAATTGCTGTTCCTCATAATTCCATCTCCCCGTCGTTGAAAAGACAACAGAAGTAGTGTTTACATTAAATGTTTCCTGATTCCTATTTTATAAAGCAAACTCATGTGAGATTTCCTTCATAACCAGGCGGCTGCATGGGTAAAACACTGCACATTTTGTGAATCTGTGGTTTTGTACAGTCAGCAAGTGTTTTAGTGACAAGCCATTGTGGCATCACAGTTTTTTGAGAGTACTACTGCTGACTCCAGTTTCCCATGTAATTGGGATTAACTCTGCTCAGCATGTGCCCACCAAGGTTAATTATCTACATATAACATGACACCACATAGAAAGAGCTGGATGTTAATTTCAAGCTTCAAACCTGATGAAGTCAAAATGTTTATCTTTATTCCTTTTTATCTTCTCAGGGTAAAACTGACTTCCACCTCTTCTTCTACAGCTAAGCTTACTGACAATGCTTCCCACCCTACTTCTAGATTTCAACATTTTGTTTGGGAGATATTGATGTTCTGATATAATTTGCCTGCTTCAGTTACCTAGCCATTGATGATGGTCACACCTTCAGGGAGACATGGACCCATTCAATCTTGCTGTTTTGGTCAGCTATGGGCCTGGTGAAGATATAGGCTGGGGATTTTTTAAGTAGCCTTTAGTCATTTTGGCCATCTCTATGTCTGCACAGGCCCTGAAAGAACTGACTTTTCATCACTCTGAAAGAGGTAGCAACTAGGTCAGTCCTTTATAGTGAATGAAGGAATTGTTGTAATGTTGCAGTGCCGATTTTTACAAATATTTCAAAAGTGTAGGGAAGAGATATGGAAGCGATTAGGCCAATATCATGAAGTTTTAATGCAAATGTACAATAGAAACCTGTAAGCACACTGACATGTCATGGCCAACATAATTCTTATTTACTGTTAATGTCAGTGTTTACATTCCTGACATGCATCTAGCTATTAAGGCCCCCTATTCCACCGCAAATGTGAAGGCCCAGCCCATTTAGTGAGAACCGAATCTTGGAGCATCAGGGGGAAAGATATCGTGAAGGGACGTTACCAGTTGACTGCAGAAAGCTACAGAAAATATTTTTTAGGAAAAGTGTGCTTATTTGTTTTAAAAAAAAGGTGATATCCCTCTGTCTGTAAAGTATACATGAAATGGGAATCACTGTTTAATGTCAGTGTGGATGGGAATGAAGGAGGGGCGGCCACAGAACGGGGCACAGTTGGACATCAGTGTGGTCAGAGCTGTAATATCACATCCAGGCACATGTCACGCCTCCCCTTTAACCAAGAATCACACAGCCAGGCCCCTCCACCCCAGTTTGGTGTCATGGGGATTTGTGGTTGTCTATCTGGAACTGTAACAAGTTGTGAAAAAGCTCAAGGGAAAATGACTGAAAATAACTCAGCAAATAGGCAGCATGCCTGCTGGCTGGTGAACAACAAAATCCAACTACGAGATCCAACATTCATCTAAGTATCTCCTTGGGAAATTGTCCACAAATGAGTTTCCTGGTCTTCTTGTTTTGTTATTCATGTAAAATCACACGTGACATTTAATAAGACGCTACGGATCAGAGTGGCTACCTGAATTATAGTTAGCCAAAATACTGTAGAAGGTGTTGTTTGCCCCTAATTACTTTTAAATGATGTTGGAAAGAGAGAACAGTCAGGCAAATTCCTATTCTTTCATCATTCTTTACTTACACTGAGTCTTGTTTTTTTTTCCGTATAATTTCAATAAATAATAATAAAAATAATTACAATAATGTTATTAAGATAAAGCCATAGGTTGATTTATTAATTTAAGCTGTATTTCAATAATTATCATAGGATCTAATGAAGCAGTGACTTTGTATGGAATGTAAGTGGGGTGATATTTTGTACGAATATAGATGAATGTAAATATATATCAATTCAGGGTAGTGTAGCAGAGCTAGTTGAAGAAGAATTTACTAGAGAAATTGATGTCACTCCCTCAGAGTACAGTTTTTTCCCTGAGCAAGGGTTTGGTCTTTAGCTCAACAAGCTAATTGTTTATCTTTTCAGAGGTTGTGGTATGGTTTATGGAACTAGGTTCGATTCTCAGTCAGGAATATGTTTTGATTGTAATACTATGCAATTTTTTAAGAAACATACCATTTTGAAGTGATCCACAGGTCTTTGATTGTGGCTTGATTGTGTCAATTTACCCTGACTTTGCAAACTGGACCGAAAAATTGAAAGCAAATCCTTTAAAATCCAAGTACAAGCTTCTTTTTACCATGCATGTCTTTTTGTTAGGTTTCATATAACTAAGGAGCTTTAACTAAGTCTTTACTGTGGTGGGAATACCACCAAGGCAAAAAACAATGAGACGTCATGTGATTATTACAATTATACACCTTTTTAGTGGAGTATTTGCCATTTTTGGTGTGTTGGTGTTGGTGGCTACTGTCCATTAGCTCTGCCATATATATATTGCTAATGATTATTCATAATGGCAAAAGATGCAGCTTTTCATTGTTGACTAAATGAAAGCAAGATTGAAAGCATTATCTCCTTCATACCATTACACTGCAGCTTGCCCCAACGACGTTCGTTAATCTATGGCTTTGGTGGATTTGAAAAACATTGCTTCATGGCTTTGGCTGAAAAGAAAGAGCCCAGAAGAGGTGTGAGACTCAAAAGACCTTGCAAGTCATGCAAGGAAAGGGTGTTGATACGGTTGCCTAGCAACGGTGGATACGCCAACAACTGCTCTGATGCTAAATGTTCATGGAAGCCTTGGAGTCTGGCAGCTGTGCTTAAAATTAAATGGCTTTATCCCCTTTTTTATTACAGCTATGATTATTTCATAAAATGTCTGCTACATAATTCAAATGAAATGGCATTTTTGTAACAGATGCCATTCATCCACATACTCCGTGGCCCCAGCAGGGGGGTGCCTTTACCAGCCTTTAAAACGACAGTGTTGACTCCATTATGACTGTATGAGCGTTAGTCATCCCATCAACAGCTGCATCTGGCTCCATCTCTGTTTCAGCTGGGTGACTAAGGATCGGAAGAAAATGTTAACTTGCCACTGGGTATCCAGACTGTTGATCACATTCTACCAATGTGAGGGTTTCCGATGACATTTCGTATTTGCATCAGTGTTTTCCCAAATTAACTGTGACCTTCACCGGCGGACCAAAACTTTGACATAGAAGGTGTTTGACTACCAAGGGCATCATTAAGGGGGGGAAACCATGAATGGTTCATGGGGCCCTAGCCTGGTAGGGGCCCCTAAATGTTTAGAAAATAATTTGTTTATCATTTTTTTCATGGGGCCCCAACATTCTGGTAATGCCCCTGTTGATTACACCCTGGTATTCATGAAACCACTCTGGAGTTAATTTTAGCAGTGTGTATGGAAGCGATATCCTCTTGGAACATGGGCAAATCTTGAGGAAACAGTGTTCACCTAAAATGTCTTTGCATTCCTTGGCTGTAATTCTACAAAATAGGGTAATATACCCCTCTGGATGTAAGAAAAGGAGAAATAGACAACTCATCAGACCATATTATCCTGTTGAGTGTCCATCTATTCCTGTCGATAGGCTTCAACTTGCACCCACAGTTGCTCTTTCCTGATTCAGTTTTCAGCCTTTCCACAAAGTTGGAAGCATAGAATTTTCCAAAATGTCTTGGTAAGCTAAGGCATTAACATTTCCCTTCAGTGGAACTAAGGGGCCTAGGCCAACCCCATAAAAACAACCCCATAGCATTATCCCTCCTCCACCAAACTTTACAGTTGGCACAATGCAGTCAGGCAGGAAACGTTCTCCTGGAGTTCGCCAATCCCAGACTCGTCCATCAGACTACCAGATATAGAAGCGTGATTCGTCACTTCACAGAACACGTTTCCACTGCTCCAGAGTCCGGTGGCGGCGTCCTTTAAACCACTCCATCCGACGCTTGGCATTGTGCTTGGTGATGTAAGGCTTGCGTACAGCTGCATTTTTACGCACTATGCGCGTCAGTACTCGGCAAACCCGCTCTGTAACTTTACGTGGTCGGCCACTTTGTGGCTGAGTTGCTGTGGTTCCTAAACGCTTCCACTTTGCAATAATACCACATACAGTTGATCATGGAATATCTAGGAGGGAAGAAATTTCACGAACTGACTTGTTGCAATGGTGGCAATTCCATGCATGAATTCAGTGAGCTCTTTAGAACGACCCATTCTTTCACTAATGTTTGTAAAGGCAGAATGCATGGCTAGGTGCTTGATTTTATACACCTGTGGCAATGAGACTGAATGAAACACCTGATTTCAATGATTAAGAGGTCTGGCCCAATACTTTTGTCCATATAGTGTATAG
Organism: Hiodon alosoides; assembly: GCA_025775065.1. Taxonomy (NCBI): domain Eukaryota; kingdom Metazoa; phylum Chordata; class Actinopteri; order Hiodontiformes; family Hiodontidae; genus Hiodon; species Hiodon alosoides. The sequence continues at coordinate 800,384 of JAOYSI010000026.1, read as the reverse complement.
ATATATAATAACCTCCAGAACTATTGCTCAAAACATTATCCTTGTTTTTGTGTACATGTCTATGGCTAAGTTTTCTTGTTATATATTAGTTATTATTTATATGGGAAACTGAGAAGAAAGTGCATTAAGTGCAGGCAAAGCTGTGTCTGTAATTGGCAGATGTTAGAATGGTAATTTATAAGAAGACTATTTCTAAGAACTGTGGGCAGACCGTATCAGTTCGGAATTTAAATGAAAGGGATCGCCATGGTAACAATTCACGTTAGTTCCTTCAGAACTCATTTGTGTAGGTTCCAGAATACCAATTCGATGCAATCCTTGTTCACCTGGTTTGCTAATATTGTTTGATATAAAGGAGAAAAAACATCATTACCGTTTGGGCGTATTCTGTCTGTTATACTTTTTGGAACTTTCCTTTCAGCGTTTCTAGATGTTATAATGAAAATAGACCATTTTAAAGTTAATTATCATTATTATTATGATTGTCAAAACGAGAATACGTGGATTCTTTTGTTTCTTTATCGTTGGTGTCATACGCGAAATACACTGCACTCAATTAGTAATTATTTCTCATTCTTCCTTGTTTAACTGTTAACGCAGTAAAGAGTTGAGAGTAACAGTAAATCGTTACCTTATAAACCTTATAATAATATATATTTTGCTGACAAAACATATGTTCTTGTGTATTGTTTTTACTGTGTATTGTGCCATGCAAAGCTTCTCTCAAGATCAAATGAAATAAATGTATTTATTTGGAAAACTATAAATTGTGTTGAATTGAATTGGACAGCACCTTCGCTACTAAACGGAGAACTGCTGAATCGTTTCTCCTCAAACAGTGAACTGACTAGCAGTTTATATTTGTAGAAACTGCGGTGCAATACTGTACTGATGCAGGAGCGATTCTATTTAATTCTATAGGAGGTCCGCTCTCATTTATCCTATTTTATTGGAGCGCAAAGCATAGAATATAATATATGCAGTACTGAGATACACGGATTGGTTGATTGAATTGTCAGTCACGAGAAGTGGACCTTTCCGGCTCTTTACAGAATTACACTAAAACAGTTGGCGAAGTGTAAAGGAATATATGTTCGTTTTTTTGGTTTTCAGACGTATAATTCTGATAATTACCCAAAGCTGTAACTGTGGGAGTTTCGCGATGAGATCCAAAGCCTGGCTGCATCATGTTGGTGGGAGTCCGTTGGCTCTTTGGCTAATCTTTGCTTGTCTCGGAGTCTGGTAAGTTTGCGCTGGAGAAATGGGCAAAATATAGAATGTGCCATGATACCAAAAACAATAAAACAAACAAACAAAAAAGGAGGTGCTGCATAAATTTGGGATTTAAAGGTCGTATTATGGTACTATTTCATGTCAATGTTCATTATCTGTGCATATCGTGGTGAATATCTACTCTGACAAAGAAATTCTGCAAACCGTATTTCTAAAGGTACGCTTTCTGGACTCTATTATTAAGGACATGATAATAATTAATTATTCAAAACGAACAGCAGCCGTCGACTCAAAATCCCCGTTCTAACGCGTTGTTTACGGTGTATGTTGGGTGTTCCTCGGGGAGGCTGTCGTCCTCCCTTCTGTTTTTGGCCAATGTCAATTCGAGAGGAACAACCTTGGGATGCTGAAGCTTTCTCGCGCATTAAAACTAACTAACATAGACTTAACTTAACATAGACTTAACAAACCGGCAAGATGATCATCAATGCTTATTAACAGCTAAATTCACATGTATGGTATGAGAAAAACCTAAGCACAACTATCGTCAATGGTTCCAAATCCATTATTAAAATTAGATTATTGTATTTTTGCTAATTATTTAATTATATTGCATTTATAGATTTGACCGTGTAGAAATCGGGACCCCCCTTTCGGATGAATCAACACGCTTGGCGCCGTATTTGAATTATTTCGGATATCTTTATATGCGGCAAAAGGTTTCATATTCTGAATGTCTCCATGGCAATGTCCAGCTGGCACCCCACACGACAAGAAGGAAGCCGAATTATTCATGGGGGTGGGCGAGATGTTTAATTGATTTGATTTAATTTGTTTATTGACTGCTTGGTACCTTTGGGCTTTTCGCTATGTTCTTTGGTTGTATCTGTAGTGGTTTGTTAAGTCTTTGAATGGGCGGGGGGCGCTGAAATTCCCCACGATGTACTGCGGATCAGACATTTCCTTTTTTTCTGTCCTGTTTTTATTGTTGTTGTTGTTGTTGTTATTGGATGTGGTAAATAACAAAACAAAGACACCACATTTTTTTCTGAAAATGTTATTTGTGATTCCAGGTTTGCCAAATAAAACATAATTTGATCAGTTCATCTTATAGATTACAAATGGTCAAGTTGTTAGTCTTTAATCATTATGAAGACTTGGAGCGTTTCTGTGGTATACACATTTAGCTCTGTTTCAAAAATACACCAGAATGAAGACTCAGTATAACAGAATGCCTGCCCATAACTTACAGTTACCAATTTCATGAATTATTTAGGGAGTTGCCCAACCTCCACCAACCTTCACCTTTGTTTGGAGCCGTAACAGCCCAAGAGTCTGCTTGGTTTTACACCAATATTGCCTTTTGCCTGCATTGTAGTGTTGCGCCAGAATTAACATCTCTATCAGCCAGTCACCAGATGTATAAAAATTTCTTATTGCATTCAAAAAAACAAAAAACAAAAAACAAGCAAAAAACATGTAGGCGGTTGGCGAACCAGTTGTAGACCCGCACCTCGGTTACCAGGTTGGAGCCCAGGCCGTGGGCTTTAGATGGGGAC
>JAOYSI010000026.1:783110-797492 GCA_025775065.1 Hiodon alosoides | reverse complement strand
CCCCCCCCCCCCCCCCCCCCCCCCCCCGTGAAGGTGACCACCCAGCAGAAGAGAGGCGATTCTCTTTTGTGTGGTGGTCAGCAGCATGGTCTTCTAAGAGCATCTGTCCCTGCGGGGGGTCAGCAGGTCCAGATGGATGAATCCCAAGTCGACCAAATGGCAGAAATGGGGAGGGACAGTGTGTGTGTGTGTGTGTGTGTGTGTGTGTGTGTGTGTGTGGCAGGGGGAGGGGATGAGTGAGTGGGTGAGTGAGAGAGAGAGAGATGGGGAGGGGGCCTTACTGCGCTGGAACAGAGAACAGGAATTCATTGTCAGAACTGGGGAGTCTACTGTAGGGAGCTGGTGGATGGATTGAGGCAGATCGCAGTGAGGCTTCATGCTGAACTGATTTTTCTACCATTTTTTTTCCCCATGAAGGACTTATGCCACACTGGATTTTAGGGTGTTACTGTGGATTTTGCTTTTTATCCCATTTGGCTGTCACTCCTGATTGGGAGTTCTCAAGTGGAAGGCCATGTTACAGGATAATGGAAGGTAAAAATGTCTGCCTGCTTCTGTGTCTTCCTTGCACGGCGTTGCCCACTGCAGGTTAGCGGGAAGCGTGTTATTGGAAGGGAGTTATCTAAGCATTTTGGCCCCCTACCCCTCACTGTCTGGTTCTCTTCGGCTCCGAGCCCTGTGCGCCGTTTACGTATCCGTTTTAACTAGCTGTGAGTAACGCTGTTCTGACGAGAGATTTGACATGAATGGACTGTGACGTCATCAGCGTGATCGTGACGGAAGCACGCCCTGCGAGCGGACACGGTTGCTTTGAGCCGTTCCTCTGGTTTGATGTGTCGGGGCAATCAGAGCCCTAGCACGAACATATATTTTTCTGGGGGTTCTACCTTGCTTGTGTGCGTTCTGTGTGTTCACTTGTGTTTCTTGAATGTCTTTGAATGCCAGGGTCAGGGCTTCAACAATGTAACAATTGGCATGTATCATGGGGCGAGGGAACCCTAACTCAATCCTGCAGCTTATTGTCAGCGGCGTAATGTAATTATGCAGATAAGGGTCTGGGAGAGGGAATGCACAAAAGAGCCGTGAGATAAAGCCTTATACTGTAGCACCAGAGGGAGGGGATTTTATTGTTACCGTAGGATTTGTGTCGCCATATACACTTACTGAACTACTCCTCTTACCAGCCATCAGAATTAATTTGATGTTTTGCAGTTCACGTCTCCTATGTTGTTGTTGTTGTTGTTATTATAATATTGACAATTGATTTGAACACGTTTACCACACTGCAAACTGCAGGTTTAACACAGCAGGTTTAACACTTTTGTCTGAGGAAAAATTCTGCGTCAAAAAATTGGGGTGTCCTGGGCCTTTCATACTTTCATTTCATACCGCACATTTATCCCACTCGACCAACATTGGGCCCCATTAAATGAACCAACATGGCATCATCTGTTTTAAGGAATGTATATATTTTTAGGAAGAAACACTCTTCTTTTCCTGAGGAAAATGCCTAACAATGCTTCCAGGACAGAATTAGGCCACCTCCTAATTAACATCTAAAAAAGGGCAATTCAGATCTGTGGGGTAAGAGCTTGAACGTGAAGTAGTCTCTTAAACCAGTTACTCCAGAGCCTTGCTGCATTGCACCCCACCGACACAAAGGACAACTTTAAAACCACCACCCATCTAGCTGGTAAAACCACACGAACAGAATGATATTGCCCATTAGGACAAATGTACAAGAGCCAGCTGCAAAAACGGGTACTGGCGAGCCCATTAAAGACGACGTGGGTTGGCTGGTCATTTGTCCACAGTTAGTTACTCTGCGGTGCTCACGAGGGCTGAGGCCTGCAGCAAAGCCAAAGCACGCTACCCTTCATCATAAACTCTGAAAAGTTGAAGCATGTTTAAGAATGTTTATATACTGCACAAAAAGCTTGTATTTTCTCAATTCATCGTCCTTCATAATAGGGCAAAATGGCTGTCTGCACTCCGTCTACGTGGTAGTCACAACACAAGTTTCGCCTTAATTGTAATCGCGTTATTCATTGATCCGGTTTAGTCAGAACTAGGGTTTTTCTGAGTTCTTTTGGGTTTTTGCTCCTGTTTGAAGTTTGTGCTGGCAGTTGTGCTTTTGTCATGCTGATAAAACGCCTTTGGGGGAGCTGAACTTTCTAAGGCACTACGACACTCTGATAGAGCTCCCGTACCTTCTTCACCACACCTCAGTCAGACAGCTCAGTGCCCGAAAGTCATTCCCCTGGAATATCTGCTTATGCTTATATATGCATGGTTAAATATTTGGTTATATATATGCATGGTTGCAAATATGTGGTTATACATGAATGGTTATAAATATGTTATATATGGCATAAATGTATATATATATATATATAAATATGGTTATATATGGCATCTTATTATTAAGGTTGGAATCATTTCAAACTCAGTTCATGCTGAGACGCGTTCTAAACGACACGTCCGTTGCTCAGCATCTGCTCTGGACTACGAAGTCGGTTAGATCATTTATGTGTCACAAACTGGGTCACCGGTAACGCACACCTCTTGTTTATCTCCTAAAATGTTGGTCAATATAGCACCTCTGTGATAACAAGTCACCTGTGACTGGTAAGGCACGTTAGTTAAGATAATGCCTGCGAATGCAGGTAAATCTGGCATGCAGCTTATGTGTTCCAGAGTCATTAGAAGTCTCCACTGAAAGGCTAAGATAACAGTGGAGAATTGTAATCGGCCAGTGGTTGTTCATTGGCTGTATTTTTCAGAACGTTTCCTAGCTTTGTGGTTTGCTTTGCTTATGGTGGTAAAATAGCTGAAGTGGATGTGGGTGGGGGAGGGATGCGCTGGTCCAGGGCAAAGGCAGAACTGGGCAAATAAGGTTGTATCTGCTCCAATACAGACTGCAAAGCCAAAAGCATCGTGGTTGGCTGCTACTCTAGATGCCTTTGATTTTAATCCCACCGATGACATCCGATAAGAGTGTAGTTAATAATCTCTGGGTCTTGTTCCCCCCACATTTGTCTTCATCATTGATATAATAGTTAATAAAGTTTACTAAGGGCTTAGAGTAAAGGTGGAGTAATCGGAATGTGTTTTGTGTAGTTAAGATGACTGATCCCCCTTTTCCAGGTGCTGAGGCGTCACTGTGAGCGGGAGCGTCTGCTGTCGAGCACTGACCCGGACCGGCATGGAGCAGAGGTGAACCCGAGAAACGCACGAGGTGACTGACACCGGCAGGCCGAGCAGCATCGACCGCTGCGTCTCCCCTCCCGTCCTTTCGGTTGGTCTCCTCAACCACAGGAAGCAGTGGGAAGTGATGTTGGTCCTCCTAGTTAGGCGTTGAAGCTGGTTAGGATCAAAACTGAAATCAAACTCTTTTCTTTTTTTCCCCCAGCCTAAAAAAAGGCTGGAACCCATGACCGGCTATGCTGGAAATTCATGTCCTTGTAATGGCGACATTTTAAATGGGGCTGCCCTGTGTTGGGAGGAAAGGTAGAGGGCTTTGTGCCATATGAGGTCATGCATAAGCCTGCTTCTCCATGAGGCTGAGCAAAGAGCCTAGCTGAAATGGGGTTCTGGTAAGCGCCCTACATCTGCTGTGTTAGGGCCTTCAGTCTGAGCTCTGCTTTCAGTAGCATTTCTCCTATCATTTTAGCGGATAAGGATCTTTCTGCCCAAGAGGGGTGGAGGGAGGAAGAATGAGGGAGTACTGTGTCTGTCACAAAGGACAGGTGTTCTTTCTCTGTCCTCCCTCTACCAGCAGTGGAGAAAGAAACACTGTCCGGCCTGAATTAAGCAGCTTATCTCAGTCCGAGCTGAACCTAGTGACGGTTAATCCAGCCCATTGTCCAGGGCGACGGGAATGTTTCACTCCTGTGGGTCTTGGAGCTGGAACTTGCCTGGAACTTGCCTGAAACTGGTCGTTACCAGCCTCCTGTGGGAGAGCAGACCTAAAATTGTGATGAGCCGTCTTCACATGCCGTGCTCACTTAGGCAGTCGCATTTGTTTGTGTCGATTCGCTCGCATGTGTCTGGACGCCCCTCTCTTTTGGGCCTACCGTTTCACAGGCATTGATATATTTACACCGTACGATCAGGCTCCTGCATTCACAGTTGAACTTCTCCTCTGTGTAGGCCCCACTAGCTGGCAGGAGTGCTTTTGCCTGGGCCACCGTCGCTGTGTGTGGGCCTCAGCGTCCCCGAGGGGGCAGAGGTCGGCACACGACCCCGGCACCGGGCGAGTGTCTGTATTCAATTATTATATAGTTTGCCATCTGAGGTTCTGCCCGTGGCAGGCGATGAGGGGGTCAGGCGTCAGGGGGCCATCTGTTAGCTCCGCAGCACACGATACAACCCCCCCCCCCCAGAAGGTCAGAGCAGCCACGCCTCACAGAAACAGCGTGTCACTGCAGGCGCAGTTGATATCTAGGTACGTAGTATAGAATATAAGAAATACCCTCCTGTGTCTTTTTACTGGTAGGTTAAGGTTGAACATTTTTCTATGTATGTGATTTCCCCTGAGGACCTGGGTTTTGGTCCACAATATTACATTTGTCGGTCAGGGTGAGTTAGCGCTCAAGATCACCACCAGACTCTTGCTTCTGTGAGTGTCTGTTTGTTTGGCTTCACCGCTGAGGCCGACCAGCTAGAATCACGGTGACGATCCCTTGTTCAGGTGCTCTGATGGGACGCTGCCCCTCTTCGGGTAGATGGAAATGCTGGGTCTTTCAGGCCACAGCTGGAGCTGGCCCCTCTGCGCTGTTTACGCAGCTGTTAGGCAGAGGCCCCTCGGAAACTCGAGTCATGAGTGTCCTTCACAGCATCCCCCATTAGCATCAGCCTCCTGGGTGCTAATGGCGGGCGTGTAGGTAAGGGTTTGTGTGAGCTGATATGACATTCGATCTTCTAATGTGTGGATGGAATCACTCTTAATGACTACTCTTTCAAAGGGCATTCAAAACACATGGGATCATCTGACTACTAGAATATTTTCCATATGTAGCAACAGGAACGGATACCCTAAATAATTCTATTGCAACTTGCCTAAAAGAGGAATAGCTTGGTTATGAGTTAACAATTTCAGTTCTGGTTGAAAATGTTATTAAGCATGGCTGTCTTTTGATTCATTTTGTTGACCTGAAGACGCTATTCTTCGCATTTTTAACACTTAACGTTTTGATTTGTTTGTGTGGAATTGCGTCTTATTGGTTTGTAACCTTTGTTGTGTGTATAAAACAAGATGTGGTAGTTTTTGACACTATTGTAATGTGCGAAGACACAGCCATAGGGCAGGGTTATGAAGCACTGATACTCTAATCCCTGAGGGTATCTCTGTTGGACGTAAATGTGAAAGTCTCAGTATGAAATGGAGCAAGCAGTAGGATATTGACTGTGGAGGTGCATTGTGCTGGAAGGTCGTGTCAGCTATTGACCAGGTCGGCACGTGCTGACCCCACCGCACCGCCCGCCCTCACTCTGCTCTGTTTGAGTAAGGGATTTTCACAGTGACGAAAGACACACACACACACACACACACACACACACATACAGCCTGCTTACTGAAGCCAGGCCCCAGGAGCACTCCCTCCAGCTGCCACCTTCTGCCCTGTGGCCAACCGCCCAGCTGCAGGCCATCACCCCAGGCCCAGCAGATGTCCCTGGGTCACTGTGCGTCTGGGGGAGGGGAAGGTGACACATGTCTTGTGTCGGTGTAATTAAATGCCTAGGGTCTCTGAATGAACAGAAGAAATTGCATAAACTAGCATGCATATAGTTTACCAGCACACACGCACACTGTAAAACATCTTACCAATGTTGTTGGTACTGTTCCTCTCCCAGACCATGGGGAACTCCTACGCTGGCCAGCTGAAGTCAGCCCGCTTCGAGGAGGCCCTCCACAGTTCCATAGAGGCCTCTCTGCGCTCTAGCAGCTCGGCTCCACAACCCATCTTCACTCAGTTGTACCTGGAGCCCGAGCAGTTCCCTGGCAGCCTGGAAGGTAGGTCTAATCACGACATAACATGTTGGTTATATTAAGCATTGTGAAACATGAGTGAAAATATGTTCTCTGGTGGCTCCTGAGTGAGACCTAGATGACCATTGGATGACTGCTGAATGTGCTGATAATTTTATTTAGCGGTAGGAGGTGGGTCATTTTTTTTTAACTCTTCGCAAAATATTTACCCCTTTGGCATTAGTGGAGCCTGTAGGTTCCTTGGGATTTTTTGGCAGATGTTCATTTTTCTCCAATAGCCAGGTGCCGGCTTACTGGGCTTACTGGGCTTACTGGGCTTACTAGACACGGTCCACCCCAGCCCCCCACACACCATATAGGATGTCATTTTGTTGTGTTTGTTTGACAAAGATGTGAAGCCCAGGATGGAGATCTCCCTCCAGTATGCCGAGCAGAACCCGGTCAATGGCCGACTCTCCAATGGTACTGAGGAGGACCTGGACGACGAGGACACATCTGATACTAGCAGCCCCCCCCTCCCTTACCTGCAGGGGCCCGTTTCAGATGGCCTCTGCACCACAGATGGTAAGCCTGCCTTCCCACAATGCATTGCTTTCAGCCTCCATTTCATTCTCTTTCTTTAGCTTTACATCACAGCCATAGTAAGGTTTTCTTTATCATCTAACTTTCGAAACTGTCATTTTCTGTCAATCATCGACCAATCCAGGGAAAATCACTTGGTTAATTTCACTCAGTCAATCATTGATAGCTTATGATGGCTTTAACCATTATGCTGTTTATAAGGCCTCACTGGCACATTACTAAATACATAACAAATTGCTAATAAAATGAATTACCACAGGAGGTTGTGAATCACTTCCTACTAAGCAGTACCTTTGATGCTATTCTGCTTTTTACTTTAACTCCCTTATCTGGTGGGATCTGAATTTCCTGCATGTTCCTTGATGTAATGAAACACAAGAAAAAGATCAAATTAATGACAATGAAGAACAGTGAGGGTTTGAAACAATCAGTAGAGCGGTATCAACACAAAGTGATAAGATGACCGATGGAAAAACAATGAATCACAGTGCAGCTTAGAAAATGCTGCTTTATTTTCTTTTACTTGTAAATAATCCCATTATTTTATAGTTCTCGTGCTTGACTCTTCACATGAAGGCAAAGAACACAAAGTCTTATCTGTCTGGATCCATCACAAGGAGAGCTGAGAACAGATTATGTGCTTACAGAATCTCTTGTATAAATTACATTAATAAAATATTTAGCATCGAGTGCGTGCCTACATCGTTGCATATGTCTTGCTGTTGTGAACTGGCATTTACTTATCCATAGCAGTACTGGTGTATGTGACTAACCAATTGCCCCGGCACATTCATGGTGGTATTGACGGTGATGAAGTCCTGGTCGGGTACTGGTGTGACTCTGTGCCGGCACGGCTCTTTGATCACAGGCTTCTGTCAGGCCGGGAAGGACCTACGCCTGCTCTCCATGGACGCGGAACAGATCAAGGTCCCGGCCGGATTCGAGCTGGTCGGCGCCAAGACGCCCAGTATCCCCGAACACATACTTGTCTGTGCGGTGGACCGGCGCTTTCTGCCGGATGACAGTGGGAAAAATGCACTTTTAGGTCAGTTTGGTTCAAATGGATAAAATAAAGACGGGTTTAGTCAAAAAAGTGATCCCGGCCATCTTTATGAATAATTTTATTTCGATAAAAAATATTTTTTTACCAGTTAAACAGTTTTCATTGAGAACCCCACTGATGAAAGGATTGTTGATTGACTAGAGCATTTAAATTATTTTCCTTTATAAAATCTCCTTAAAATGTATAAAAATGTATCTTCTGCTTTATTCTGCCGTTTCAAGCTCAGGTAATATATGTAGTGGGTCATGGCTCTGGTTTAACAGATTAAATATAAATTTGCATGTTTTAATGCATAACGAAATGCACGCGTTTGCCTTCCCGTAGGGTTTTTGGGGAACTGTGTCGGCTGTGGTGAGAAGGGCTTCCGGTACTTCACCGAGTTCTCCAACCACATCAACCTGAAGCTGTCCACTCAGCCCAAGAAGCAGAAGCACTTAAAGTACTACCTGGTGAAGAACTCTCAGGGTGCTTTGTGCAAAGGGGGCCTCATCTGCTGGAAAGGTGATGTCCGCAGCGCACGTTTCGCCAACAGAAATTCAGTTCTCTTGCAGAGCCGGTTCGCTCATAACCTTAAATGATAAGCTAGCGTGATGTTCTTTGGTCACAGTTCACAGTGCTAGTTTAATTACAAGCTAAATAAAATGGAAATGCTCTGCCAAAGTGCAATGAAAGGAAAAAAGGAAAAAGATGATGGCCAGATAATTTCAGTGGGAGGAATGAATGGATGTGAGGCGTGAGGAGCAGACCAGCTTTGTGTGTCGAGGGAGCAGGGGAACGGTGTTGAAGGACGGGGACTCAGGAGCCCTCTCTTTCCCTCTTCTCTCGCCCTCGCAGACAGTAAAACCAAGCCTTTCCCCTCCAGCGCCTCTTCCTCCAAGCCCAGCTCATCCTCGTCCCCGGGCAGCAAGGAGTCCGCCACCTCGGACGGCCGCTGCTCCTCGCCCCTCTCTCACTCAGGTGGGCGCCAGGAGGTCGTTGATCTTAGCCTTCAGTTTCTGTCCCACACAAAGCGGCTGGATCTGCCTCTCAATCCACTCTAAGGAGCTCTGTCTACCCCAGACTAGGAACTCTTTCATGAACATACATGTGTACATGTGGTACTGCCTCTTCGATTCATTTCTACTCTGTGAATCGATTAATTAACTATGTTTATTGTTTGCAGTATAGTAGTGGTCATGTGTGTGCATAGTGGGCAAATTAATACCAATGTCCAATCACCTTTAGGATAAATGTTTACTGCATGTTGGGCCAGAGTCAGTTTTTCATTTGGCAAATATTGAGAGAAGGTGGGCGGATTGCATCCGCTCATGTGTTTTATGTCACCATGGTTAGCTTAACAACGGCAACTTTTCTATTATAGTTCAGACTGATTACTTAAGCAGGGTCGGATCTGAAGCCTATTGAATTGCAAACGTCCAATATAATAATCTAGCAAGAAAATGGACAAATGCACATTAAAAAGAAAATGACTTTGTGTGACACACCCCCAGAATTGGTAAATAGCCTTGGTCATCGAATTGTTTTGTCGGGAGCCAGGCTGGCTCGGTCACCGTGACCCAGGATCGCTATCGCGCTGCTCAGTACACGGCGTTCCAACCGAGGCCCGTCTGGTTCTCTGCGAGCGGAGGGGACTGAATCCCAGCCAACATCTGGCAGGAAGCCCAAGCCGCGTTGAACAGGAAAAACAGGGAGTCGACGTGACGGAGACTTTGACCGGTTCTGTTCTATGGCCGACCCGAGTTTAAGTGAAGGGTTTTTAAAAACGATGCCCGGGGGTGGGGGCTGAGCTCTAATATCCAGAGGCTGGGGGTTCGAGTGCTGATAGTTACTTTATTACGACCTGAAATGACCTGCAACTCCCTCTGGAATGAACTCATTACCCCTAACACAGTCCCAAGTATGGATAGGGTGATGTTGGTAAATAAAACCTTTTAATACTCATTGCTTCATCTGCTAGGCTCATGCTTCATCTGTCAGTTACGCCTTCGACAGCTGGCCAGTTCAGTACCCAGTTTTGCTGTGTGCAGCCCAAACAGGGGCGGACTATCAACAAAAAGCAGCCCGGGAATTTGCTGTCAAGCAGCCCCAATTTCATTCACCAAATTCAAACGGACACTTGTTTATATGTATAAATGCCGGGGTTGGGGAAAGAAAGACCGGCCTTCACATTCCCGAACTTCCCAATGGCCACTCCGCACTGAGCCCTACACTACTCCTTTTCTGCAGTTTCTCTAAAATGCTCACTTTCTTTTTTCCCTGAGCATTGTAGATTTTTTGCTACTTGTTCGATTGATACTTGATAGATTTTGTTTCAGAATAATTGATAAAAATGTAATGCGTACAAAAGTCTGCTATGGAGCAGGGCAATCTAAAAACCCCTGGTCCTATAGTGTCACGGTTTATGGTCGGAGATCAGATGGCATTTCCCCCAACCCTCTCTGTGCCCCTACGCAGACTCCCCTCCGACACGGACCATGTCCACCAACACCTCCGCCAGCATGCTCGGCGGTCACGACCCTGCCATGGACTGCAGCATCGCCAAGCCCTTGGCCTTGACTCCGCCCCAAGGGACCAAGACTCTCCCCATAGGTCAGAAGCTTTTCCTTATCAGCGTGTTGCCCTCACTCCAGCCGGTTGAGCTCAGGACAGAGCGACCGGGCTACGGAAGCCTGGCTTTCTCCTGCACTTCCTCTCCCTGGCCTATTAAAGTGTTTACGGCTCCAGAGGCTAACCGTGGACAAAGGCATTAAAACGGTGGGGGGGGGGGGGCGGGGAGGTCCTGTAATGAGTTTGAAACCTGGGGCTTCGTGCTCCCATTAGCCCACTTACAAAGGGGCGAGAATGAGGAGCTTCATCTGTCCAGGGGAATCGATCCGGTCTACGAGAAGTCCATGAATATGCGATGTGAAAGTCCCATGCAATCAATGGCTCCTCATGGAAATGGAATCAATAATTTGCTGTTCCTCCACAGCTCCTTTACAGTCAGTCTCCACGCAACCGATATACGGTATTCGATAACCAGCTCGGATTACTGCATGATATCCTATAGCGCGCCCAAACCTCGTTTTGCCCCTCAGAATTGATGCGTGTCTTGTTTGTGGAACTTTGTCCATGTCAGCAGAAATGAATGCGTGTAACAGCATCCATCCTCCTGGGGCTCCTTCTGCTCTGCACGGGAGCTTTATTATGTTGAGGTGGCGGAGACTGAGCAGTCAGGGGGATGGAGGAGGTGCACGGAGGTATTCAGCGGGCATGTTTGTGCGTTCCAGTTCCCACCGCGCTGCGGCTGAACGGGTTTAACAACGGGCTTCTCAACGGGCCGAGGGCCGCCTTGCTGGGCCCCTCCCAGGCCCTCCCCTTAGGGGCCCAGTCCTACGCCCAGAGCCCAGGGTACCGAAATCCCGGCCCAGGAGAACATAGCTCTGGTAAGTGGTGCACCAGGCTCTCACAATGGTTGTGTATGTTGCCGAGTGGAAGAGCTCCAACACTGTGAAGTAGGCGATGCTAATCACGATGCTAATCACTGCTAATCACATTTTGTGTAAGAAGCTTAAATCGGTGATCATTGTTTGCTGCTGAAACATGTGGCCTCACTCACACCTGCGGTTTTCAAGATCAGTGTATTTTCAAACAGGGACTCTGAAAGCGCTGTATATTTCTTGCCTTTTAAAATGCCGCTCATCATGGTTTTGGCACACGGTCCGTCGGTGTTGACTCTAACTCTTCCTCCTTTTTATGACAACCCCAGCCTCTCCCTCCATGAACTCCGGCCCGCCTAAGAAGCGTCACCGCAGCTGGTGTCCCAGCTCTCCTGCGCCGACGCCCCCTGCTCGGACCGCCGACCGCCCCTCAGGTTGGAGCCCCACGTGACACAAACACTGACACTCTGGGGGATGGTTAACAAAGCCGATCAATCCTCAGCCTGCACCCTGCCATGATGCTGTGTGGAAACGTTAGAGTAATGTTGTGACAACGTTGTTCATAGGCCGGATGCTAGCTAGTGACATATGGAAATAGATGGTTGTATTGTGACAGTTAACTAGTAAAACACAATATTTTGTTTAAAATCCAACCCAATTCAAATGTATATAATTATTACAATAAATAAACGCTGCAATGTCTAATCGCTGGAAAAGCAATTATTGTAGTCTTTTTAATTCCACTATAAGATTGATATATAAATGGCATCTTGCCATGCTTTTCAGAATGGTCTCTCCATGAGCCCGCTGCACCTAAAGCACACTCAATCCGCTGTCCTGGTCTATCAGCTGGGACCAGGGTGCTTGACATTTTCTCCGCCAGGAATGATTCTCTCTGGGTTTCCAAGGAAACTAGGGTCAGGGATTAGTGCGTTGAGCCTGAACGGCATGACTCAAGAGGGGCTGAGCCAAGAAGTGTGCCTAGATACGACTCAATTTCCACTACTGAGAAGATTGCCATCATGAAATTATTTACCGCTCCAGGATCATCTAAAATTTTATTATCAACGAGTGCTTATAATGAATGTTTGTGTGTGTGCGTGTCATGAACGCAGTATGTATATTTTAATACGTATAGAAATAAATATGTTTTTGTACCCATTTTCTTATGTGTTTGAATGCCTGTCCTGTATTTTTGTATACATAGTGTGTCCATTTACATGTTTTAATGAGGGACATCCTTGTGTGCATTTAGGTTAATTAGTCTGCACGATATGAGTGTGTTCACGTGCCTCCATGCCTTCGTGTGTGTGTCCCCAGACGCCCTGCTGGCAGCGCCCTTCCAACAGCCACCCGTGTCGGTGGTGGTACAACCGCAGCCTATAGCCGTGGGAGAGACCGTCGTCGTTCCTGACAACCTCCTGAACAACTCAGGGGTCCGACCCGTCATCCTCATAGGTGAGAACTGTCTCGCCACCACCGGTGTTCCCTGAATGAAGCGTTTCCTAGTTTCCTTTCAAAGTCTCTGTGTGATTAAGCAGTTGGAATTAGCGACATGCTACAAGCCTACATGTTGAACACGGCTGGTTCAACATGTGGATCAATGGCGCACGTTAGCTTGAAGTGTGGCAGTCGAAAATGAGAATTTTTGCCCCTGCTCGATTATAGGCTACGGGACTCTGCCGTACTTCTATGGCAATGTGGGGGACATTGTAGTGAGCCCCCTGCTGGTGAGCTGCTATAAGGGCAGACAACTGAGTGAGAAGGCCCCAGAGAGCCAGGGATCGTCCAGCAGCAGCAGCCAGCCGCTCAGCGTGGAAAGCCTGGTCTTGCTCACCCTGCAGTACCTGGTGCGACTAGGTAAGCCACTAGCCAGGGGACAGCCCAGTATGTAATGTATTTGTGTATAATCATGTATAATCACCCTTGTTCTGGCTGCTGTTCACACATCATCAACAATCATCCCATTCCCCCCCCAGGCCCCCACCAGATCCCGCTACGAGAAGAGTTTGAAGAGATTGTGCGGAGGGCTGCACTTTGCGGGCCCCCGGGGGCCCCTGTGCCCCCAGCCAACCTACCGTGGCTGGCCCGCTTGACAGCCAGTGCCTCGGGGGGATCCGTGCAGGTCCTGGTCACCCACAGGTCCCTAGGGGAGGGCATCGGCGAGTCGCTGCGTGCCTTGGGGGAGGGACCTTGCCAGCCACGGCTTCCAGACTACGTAGGGGTGGTCTGCACCAGTGAGGGGCGGGGTCTGGAATTCTGTGTTCTAGTGCTAGGTGAGTGACTTCCTCCACAGGCCGGTGTTAGCAGATATGTCTTCAAATGCAGGAACATCTTTCATGTTAGTCCTGTTCCAAAATCCAAAATAATCACGAGTTTGTCGGGCGCGATTTTTCGTCCAGGGAAGTACCAGTCCCGAGCCCTATCGGAGAGCATGCTCACCACCAACGAGTTCCTGAAGGAGATCAGCTACGAGCTCATCACAGGCAAGGTGGCTGTCCTGGCCTCCCACTTTAGGACCACCTCTGCAGGTGAGCCCAGCAAGGGTGTTCTTACCCTCTCATCACTGCTGTTGCATGACAGTAGAATTTGTGCACCATTCTGCCATTCTGTATCTATACTTCTGGTATCGTTGGCATTGCGCAAGACCAGCATGTTCGCGAGTCTCTGCTAAACAAATAAGCGCAACTCAGAACGTCTTGTGGTCCGAACATACCACTGGCGCTGGTACAGGGCCATTTAGTGACCCTTGTGGCATGTGACAGGGGACAACCTTGACAAACAGCTGGCCCGATACCAGCGCAGACGAGGGGACCAGGTGACCCCGCCCTTCCAGGGGGACATTAGCGACAGCATCCAGGTCCAGGAAGCAGTCGCCATGGTTCCCGCACAAGGCTCAGGTGACACCTGCCATCCCCCTTTCCCTCAGCTCCTCAAACTTTCTCACAAATCCTGTCTCTATTTTTTCTTACTCTTCCTGTTTACCATTCCAAGCCATGTCCATCTCTCATTATATCTCTCTCACTCTCCCCCCTCTCTCAGAAGCCATGTCCATCTCTCATTATATCTCTCTCCCTCTCCCCCCTCTCTCAGAAGCCATGTCCATCTCTCATTATATCTCTCTCCCTCTCCCTCCTCCTCTTTCACAAGCTATATCAATCTCATTATATCTCCCTCTCCCTCCTCCTATTTCACAACCTATATCAATCTCATTATATCTCCCTCTCCCTGCTCCTCTCTCACAAGCTATTTTCATCTCTCTCTCTCTCTCTCTCTCTCTCTCTCTCTCTCTCTCTCTCTCTCTCTCTCTCTCTCTCTCTCTCTCT
>JAOYSI010000026.1:725710-757521 GCA_025775065.1 Hiodon alosoides | reverse complement strand
TCTCTCGCTCTCTCTCTCTCTCTCTCTCTCTCTCTCTCTCTCTCTCTCTCTCTCTCTCTCTCTCTCTCTCTCTCTCACAATACGTAAAAACCCTACTCAGTCTGCCAGTGCATTCTGGGAGGTTTGCGCCATGGCGCGCGTGTAGGGTGCAGCAAAATAAATTAAATAAAGAGTTATATGGGCAAAGGACAGTAGATCAAATAATAAATATATTTTAAAACCAAATAAATAACAAAAAAACTATTAAAATAATAGTGGTGAATCAAATGTCCATTAGAGGTTTGAGTTCAGACCCGCATGTGAATAATTAACACATAGATTTTATTTTTTTATTATTTAATTATCCTACATTACTTTACAGATTCCACTATAATCTGCCTTGAATTTTATATTAAATTTAGCACCCAGAAAACACTTGGCTATAAAATAAGTAAAGATGGCATTTAGAGGTAAGCCTTCATAATCACTGTGCTACACTGTGTAAAGATTAGAAACCTAATTCAGGATTTAAAAAAACCTAATGTTTATGTCTGCTTTACCAAGTCCAGGTCCATTTTCACCCAACCACTGCTTCCAGGCAATGCTAAAATTCTCTGAGATGGGTGTAGTGATGTAGGCTCTATCCTTTTTCAAGTCTGTAGTATGGATGCTTTGAGACGGGTGTAGGGACTTAGCCGCTATCCTTTTACAAGTCGGTGGCTTGCATTCCATTAAGAAACAGCACTCCATGCCTGGACCCGAGAGCAGACAGGAGCTCCAGCTATAGGAATGGCTGGAACAACAACTGTGGGGGAGCTTTGGGAGACCCCACGGACTTCCAAGAACCCATGGGGTCTTGGTGCAGGGCCTTTTTTCCCCTTTAGCACTAATGCATGCAAATCCCAAAATATTCTGTTGACTCAAAACAATTCATCTTTCAGGGGATGGACTCTTAACTGCCGACAGAAGTGTCTGCTGAATAGCCAAAGATGATTAACCCCTTTCTGATTAACCCCTTTTCACAGGATCTTTTCAGCTACACTTTCAATGCAAACCTGAACTCAGATTCCATAGACTACACAGCCATTATGGCAGCGCAGTAGGAAAGCCCAGGCTATTACAGTGGGGATCAACGGGAATAGGGGCAATGGCCATCTCTGCGTATTTCACTCAGCTCCTCATGTCTGCTGGGAACACGGTGAGAAAACAGTGCAGCCTTTACTGAAACAGTCCCTCAGAAGAGGAGGCTTGCTGAGAACACATTCACAGTGAGTCAAACATCAGCATCAGCCGGCCACAGAACAAGGAAGATCACAGACTAACCCAGCATTGGACTGATGCTCTTCTCAGCAGGAATCGGAGGATCTTCTGAGCAAAGCTGAAATGAATATTATGACTTTACTGATGGCTACAAATAACCTGTAAATTAGCACCCCATCGGCAAGAATTTACTTAATAGAACTTAGTGATAATGAGGCCATTCTAATGTAAATAACTGGATGTAAAGATAATATTAGCCAAGACAAAAATTGGCTGTTGTGCCTTTGTACGTATTTTGGTATTTACTGTGGCATGTTTGGTATAGAAGTTTATTTTTAAATTGTGGGATTTAAGGTTGCAGTAATGCCTGGATTGTGAGTTAATAGTTTGTGAAATTTGCAAAATGAACAGCATGCATTTCTGTTGAACAAACTATATTTGACTCCAAGACATAATTAAAATAAAGATTCACATTTTCTGAAAAATTACTTATTTTTATGAGTCTCCCCACAAGCTCAGGTTGAATAAAACTAGTCAGACCTTTGGTGAAAGCTAAATAAGAATCAAACATGGTCTTTTTATAGATGATTTATGTTTTTTTAAAAGCCCTAGCCACGGCAAGGCAAACTTCTCAGGCTCACTTGTCACTGAAATCATCAAGGCAACCTTTGTGTTGGATAACACCTTTCCCTCTCAGAGATTCAGTCTCAATAAAACAATATGAATAAGCAGTTAAAAAATTCAGCAAGATATTCCTCATCAGTATGTGTGGCATCTCACTAGTCTAGTGAAGTCGTCATTCACCCAGAAGCAGAGAACTGAAGAGCCATTGTCACGAGATAAACTATGAAATATCTCCAAGAGCTCCTGTTTCACAATCCACCATAAGGATAGTTCAGAAATAGCCACACTATTTACCCAAGTGTGATGTTTCATGGGCCACTCCAAGAAAGCTCTCTCTAAAAAAATCAAGAACACGAAACTGCAATACTTGGTGCTTTTTGGTGTTTATAAATTAACCGTTATCAGTGTTCCGCCTATATTAATTAAAAATTACAAAATGTTTATATAGCACAGTATTTTCATTTAAACACTTGAGGAATTTGTATCTATACGATGTGTTTAATAGAAAAGATTTTGTTCCATATAAAAATGTGTTTTTAATTTAATATAGGCTGAACACTGATAACGTTAAATTGTTGAACACCAAGATGCGTTCAAAGGGTTGCAGTTTCGTGTTTTAGATTTATTTTTTTTTATTTTTTTTACAGCTCACTGAGCTAAACATGTAGTACCACTGCACTCCACTATTGTTAAAACTCATAAATTAAGCAGTCGCCAGAAATGGGCCGTTACTCCTATGGCCAATAACGGGAGGTGTCCTAAAACATATACATGTTATTAAATTAGCATACTCTCTTATCCAGATCCACCATAGTTAAAGTAAAAGAGCCACGAAAGTCCATCTTCCGGTTCATCACCCTTTGGATGATGCAGGTGATGGAGATATGAACTACTTGTGATGGAGGCATTAGCCTAAATCTCTGATGGGCTAATGTCAATCTTTCATTAAAAAAATAATGTAAAATAAGTGCTGCACGAAAAGTTTCCACTAGAGGGTGCTGGGCGGAATGAAGTTACTGTAATATTTAACATGGCATTAATCGTTACGTTTTGTTCGGAGAAAATACTCGTTCGCCGAGGTGTTTTCAGTCCCGTCATTGTAATGTGTTATAATAGCGTACGAAGCATTTGCAAACAACATCAAGATATTACACAATGTTATCATAGATTGGCCAAAAGCACATTTATACAGAGGTGTAATAAAACTAAGGCTGGGATCAAAACAAAACCTTGGCAACCTATGAATAGCACTTTATTGAATCATATCTATTTAAAAGCGTTTTATTAAAAACAAAACGTTTTGTATGCATTTAATTTTTTCAAAAAGATTTGAATACAATTACGTAAAGTGCGAGAAGTGCGATTTTTTGTTAATGCTCAGCGGGTCAAGATGGCCATACGTTGTTCTCAGCGGAACACGGAACGGGGAGCTTTTAGCCTACACAGGGAAATTCGACTCCATGGTTTTGATAGACGAAGGTAGTTCATTGCAAAAAACTTGCAACCTGGGAAAAGTAACTCTGAGGGGGAGGGACAGCCAGGCAGTCAGAAGTTGAGGTTGAAGCTGACTGAATTTCAGCAGGGCACAGGGTTTGAACTGGTGGTAGGGCGAACATGTGCCGTTGACTGCTCTGCAAAATTTTGGTCGGGGAAAAAGTACAACCAGCTCGGCAACGGAGAGCATTCAGAGAGAACGCGGAGGGGCTCGGTCTTTGTGAGGTTCAACTTTGACTGGAGGTGATCTGGAGAGCGACCTCGTCTCAGCAAGACAAGAGCTGTTGGTCAGAGCGGCTGAAGAGTTGTGAGCCCAATTCCACTCGAGAAGTCATGGCCTGAAATATCAGAACTACGTGACCTATTGGAGAAGAAGAGGAAGAAGGCCTGACGGCCAAATTGTGGAAACTTCCTGTTGAGCAGCTTTCTCATCCTCGATATGTGCATGAAACAAGATAATTCAAAAGAAGTTTACTTTTTTATAAACTGCATAAACAAGAATAAACCATATACATACAAATACTATTAATAATCTACCAATAATAATCTGTTTTTGTTTTATCTTACTCTGGATTTAAAAGGAAGCATTTGTTCTTCTTCTGTGAATCTTGCTCTGACTCTCTGTTCTTTCATCTGTCGTATCTGGGTCCCCTCAGTGAAAACGGACACTAGC
Organism: Hiodon alosoides; assembly: GCA_025775065.1. Lineage (NCBI taxonomy): Eukaryota > Metazoa > Chordata > Actinopteri > Hiodontiformes > Hiodontidae > Hiodon > Hiodon alosoides. The sequence continues at coordinate 753,491 of JAOYSI010000026.1, read as the reverse complement.
CGAAGACACAACAGGACTTTGAAAGAGCGGTTTTCCTAAGGGGAGCCACAGGTTTGTTTTGACTGCGCACGTTGCTAATGCAGCCGTGTGAAAAATGAGCCACAGCTCACTATGCGAGTACACATCGAGCCTGCAAAGCTGGACCTCTCCCAGGATGCCGAGTATGTTTTTATAGCTGGCTTTGTTTGCACACCAAGGTCTAAGGAAGGTTTTGCTGGCAAGCAGGAGAATGAGGTTCTGTTTCAGTCCACTCTCCACACTGCTCTGACCCAGCAGGCGCCCGGTGTTTCTGGGGCCATGTAAATACTGCCCATCCAAGCAGCCATGCCTGCTCTCCACTGGAGAAACCTGGTTCAGTCCGGTCCACTCAGACCGCACCTAGAATGAGCAGGCTAATCGGAACAGGAGAAAAGCACAAAGAAACCTTTGACAAGCCAGTTTTCTCCCAGATGAATCTGGTGCATGGTTGCTGATGGTGGTGGAGTGCATACCAGATTTAGGATTTTTAAGTAAAAATGTTAGTAACCTTACAGCAGGGATAACGTTTTCAATCCTAACGCATTCACTGTGAGTGATCTGTAGTTGTCTCTTGATTTAAAAAGTTATTAACACATCGTTATCAGACTGTAGCAGATAGGTGCTACAAATAAACATTATAATGTCATGGGAAAGAGTTAAATCTATCCTCCGCCCCACATAAAGCACCAACCAAAATAGACCAACATATAAACATTTTTCAAGGCCTCCTGTGACCGGGGGTCCCTCAGCTGGATGGAGGTCTGGGTTTTATATGGATTTATATTTTTGAGCAGAACCCAATTTCCCTGTCAGGTGATTGCCTCTGCTGTGTGAGGAGCTGCAATGTCGATTGGGGCTACGTTTGGTAATATGCAGAGGTAGGATCCAGCAGGTAGCATCAGGTTTGGACCTATTCCAAATGTCCAACAACAGCAGTGAAGCTGGAGAAACAGCCATTCCAACCATCACTTCTACTACGCTCGCAAAACAAACAACCAAACAACAATACAAAGTATCAATTAGGCAATTAATAGTAGATGAGTACATGCAAATCAATAGATATAAAATGATGTTCTTTTAAAATAACTTCAAAAGACACAACTTTTCACAACACGGTGGTACAGTTTTCTTCCAAAATCAAAAAAAATGTGGCGATGTGTTACATCGCCTGTAACAAAGAAACACGTTTTTCAGAGGAATGGTTGGAATGACTCCGCACAGTTTTTCTATTTTTTTATCGAGAAAAATCACACTCAGTGTTCGTCGAATTGTCTTTAAATTAGCAATATGCTAATCTTCAACTCGCATCATCCCAACCACGAACTTCCTTCATGCTGTCGGTGTCTTTAGGAGAAACGATTGATGGACTTGGAGGCCGAGATTTTCCACACCAGACCACCACCAGCGTATCAGTACTTCTTTTTACATTTAGATTTAGATTTATACACTCAAAGACCATCTATTGTTTTACCAATAAATTAATTATCAACTCAATGAAACAAAATAATGATCCCATTACTTTTGTTATAAAAATCAACAAAGAACGTGCGCCCTCTAGTGTTTAAAAAAAACCGCGAATGGAATTTACATATCACGACCTACAGCAGTAATCTCTGAAATGTTTTACTATAATATGTGGTATGGACATAAAAATGTTATATTCATTTAAGACACGATGGACGAGTTTTGACCTATGCAAACATTATATTTTGCACTTCTGGGAAACTTGCTTCATTCTTTAATAAGTAACTCTGGGAAAACATCAATATTTTTGTTTCTGAGGGAAAACAATTATAAAATGCTCCCACGCATTGCAGAGATTCATTACTTATTTCCCCTGAAGCACTTTGAATCTCTCTGTGGGGAGAACCAGAAACTAACCTAAAAACATAGGTTTTTGTTGATCTTGCATGGATGTTTTTCCAAAATATAATATCATTGATTGGCAGGAAAACAATGATACATCTTTTGGTCAGTTGCTTTTGGTCAGTTGTCCAAAAATCGTTCAGATCTAATTACTTACAGTGTGGGAGACTCAGTTTAGTTGCATGTCCATCTCCAATCAATTCTTAATAAATTGGCAGGATTGTCCTTGTTTGGTGTGTTATCTCTAAAGTCTACCAGACGTTTCCAACAGAATCGGATTGGCTATGGTCTGGGATTGGAAGCTTAATATCTGAGAAGCTGGTGGTGGATATTGCATTTCCCCTGTTGGACTTAAATATTTTGTGAAGTGAATGGTGTGAAGGCTTTGAAAAGGAAAATAGTCTCGAAGGAGGAACCTGTAATATCTGAAAACAATCCTGCTTCAGGGGATTATCTGGAGTTTCTGAATGTGGAGCATGCTACTGGTTACCTTCTGAATGTGAAGTTTGCTGCAACTACCTTCTGAATGTGAAGTTTGCTGCAACTACCTTCTGAATGTGGAGCATGCAATTGGATCCAAATAGTGGAACTTGTAGCATAAACTGGCATCTTGTTCTCCATAATGTACTGCCGGCCCTTCTCTTTTCTTTGTGCCTCTGTTGCATGCAGAAAGTGCACAACTTGGGAGAAATCAGAATCAATTGGGTATTCGGAAAGTTCTGCGGATGTCCTTATTACCGCTGTACACGCCCAGGAGCGAAAAACAAAAAGTTCAGATTTTTTTGTACTATCAAATGACTTTCAAAAAAAAAAAAAGCAGGCTAATAAGCTCCTGAACATGTCAAAGTGGCTCACAGGCTACATAGAAAAATATTAATAACTTTTGGTAAGGACTGTAAAATCTGTAAACTGTAAATCCAACATACTCACAGTGAACTATGGAGCAACAACTCATTTAATATGTCTATTTGTGATCTAATGTGTTAAGAGTTTTCACTCGCTGTCCTTGCAACGGCCCACGATCCCATCTGTGACTTTGCCATTATGTCCAGATATTGAAGTTTTAAAGGTAAAGTATTCCATTACAATCAACCTCATTTAATATGTCTATTTGTGATCTAATGTGTTAAGAGTTTTCACTCGCTGTCCTTGCAATGGCCCACGATCCCATCCGTGACTTTGCCATTATGTCCAGATGTTGAAGTTTTAAAGGTAAAGTATTCCATTTCAATCAACTTGTCCACTGAACTGAAGTGTAGTGAACTGGAACAATAAGAAAGAACGTGTGAAAGTTATGACCACTTTAAAAAGGCTAAAATTAGTTTTTTTTTTTTTTTTTTTTTTTTTTGCATTATCGCATAATAGGTTTGCAATATCCCACTTTCAAATTAAAATTAGATTCTGGCAGAGCATGGCCTGGTCTTGGCAAACCAACATGGAGTTACTTTATAGGACCCTTTGAAACACTGAGAAAAGTTAGATTAGTTACTAGGAAGAATTACAACAAAAATGTAGGTTATCCAAATGTCATTTTCCCATGCACGACAGGGGGTTGATTTGGTCCGGTTTTTAGACCATAAACAAGTAGCAAATTAAATAATTAAGAATATAATAATTTATCATTTAATCTGTGCAGTTTAAGTTTATAACACAGGGTTAATTGCTTCAAATGAACCAATGACGCTGGTTTCATAATTAAAGAACATACGGAATGCGACATCTAATTATTTCATTTAGAACATAAAACACACCAAGCTTTTACTTTTAAAGCAAAACATATTAATGTTCACTGAAAATTATTACAAAAAATATTACATACTTCAAAATGATCTTATGCAACAAGGAGAGCCCTACTCGTCCGATTCAATTTGGACAACTGCTGAAGTGAAGGAGCCCGTGGCCATCAGGAGATCGTTCACGACAGCCTAATGGTTGACAAGCTATTGGTGGAATCAGACCGCAATTATCGCGTTAGATCACTGCTACTCAGCCGCGTGCTGACTTCTGAGCGAGGGGATCCAGACGACTAGACAGAGCAGTTAAAGGATTGGCAGGAGGACACTTGGGTTGCGTGAGTGAAACGAGACATCACTTTTCAAAGCTTACCATTTTGCTTTTGTTTCAAACACAGTTCAGAAATGTCGTTGTGCAACTAATTCATTTCTTTGCTATGCTTTTTGTGTGTGTGTGTAATTTACACCCGACCTTTTGATTCCTGCACGACAGGTTCAGTTTAAATAAGGGGTTTTCCTCTTTAGGGGGAAACAGCTGTGGTTCATAATACGGCAGAAAAATACATGGAAATCTATTCTTGTCACAAGCCTCAGGTTGGAAGACCTTTTTACTATAACGTGCAAATGATCTTACTTGCACCTTCAGGAATTTAAACCCTCTGGTCTCAAGGCTATTTGAATGAAACGTGCATTAGTTTAAATCATACATGGCGATGGCACTAAAGGTAATCAAGAAACGGAATGTAAACGATATTATCGACAGCAATGCCCAATGTAAACCAACTTTGTGGAGCATACACGCTAACACGGATTCAGATTAATTTAAATGTAGCATCCTGCTGCATTTTACACACCTCAAAGGGCTGTAAATGTCATTCGGCAACACAAATAACTGCACATAGCATGCAACACCAGAAATGGCTGTAAGTTATGTCCAAACATATTTACCCTGAAACTTGTTTCTAATTCTGTGAGAATGTAATCGACTCATAATGTATTTATTGGAAGAAAATTAATTCCTGACCAGGAACATGTGATTGTGAGATTAGTAAGATAAGTAAGATAACAGTGGCATATAGAAAGACTGAAAGCTGAAAACAAAAATACTGAGCTCTAAGGAGACACATTCTATACTATATGAAACTACAGAAAACCAAATCATTAAAGGGGCACAATAGTCTCAAACCTCACCCTTTGTCTAATCATTGTAATGCATTTACTGATTAGGCAGACACTTTTATCAGAATAATTGGTGTGTTCCTACATAACACTATTTGTAAGAGAACAATTTGATCTAAGTAGTGGATGTGGATGAAAAATCAATCATATTTACCTACACACATAATGCCTGATTTACCAAAAGCTTGTGGGTAAATAGTAAATTTGTGGGAATTTAAAAATTATGAAAGGAAACCGCGTGAATAATTTTTTTTCTGCAAGTTTGAGAGAATCAATGAGAAAATTTGGGCTTACCTAGATGTGTGCACAACATAGTGGGAGTAAACAAGGCAAACAGATCACTTTTAAATGTCTAATGCAATTTATGAAGGCTGAAAGCAACTGTGGTAAACATAACTGTGCACAGGACAATCCATAGACAGGGTCAAGACACAAAGGTCCAAAGGTCGGTAGCAAAAATAGGTTCTCGTAAAAAAAGGGGTCGATCACACATCAGGTTCTCATCCAAAAAATGTAAACTTCAAAAACAATCACACCCTCCTCATGTTCAGCTCAAATAAGCCCCAAACCGCCACCAAACTTTTATTTAATTTTTTTCTCGGGTACTGGCCTTGACTAAACAATCCTGCAGACGTTTATGCTGTGGCTGTGGCAGCCTCCAGCTGTACCAATTACTCAGCTGAGGACTGTTGGCAATCAGCGCTCAGGCTCAGAATAGCAGGCCAGTTGTTCTTAAAGGGGCGGGACACAGATTACCTACCCACTGTTGTTCCATATATCCCCCTCCCCAGCTCAGACCCATCCTGGTGGAGCACATGCCATGCCATGGCGGAGTCCCCTATGGTAAACGCAGGAACACTGTCGCACATCTGTTGCTCCTGGGTCTTCCACGGGCGGGGTAACTCCAGCCCTTGGTACAGTCTTTTGCTGACAACACATAAAGCATATGTTAATGGGATCCTAGTGGGACTCACCTGGTCGGCAGGCTCGGAGGCCATCTTGACCTCGCCTACTCCAGCTGTATGGCCCAAACGGTCTATTGATCTCTTCTGTGACACCCTCTTCTGAGTCGCCTTCTTCTTCTTGCGCTAATCTAGCTCTCTGTTAGTTTTTACGCTGATTCTGATTCTCACTTCCCCGGAGATCAGTCAAGCAGAACTTTTCTTTGCTAGTTTCATCCTAGCAGGCTTTGGGTCTTATTCATTCCTCACTGGCACCACATGTTGCCTGGGGTACCCTAGGGCTGTAGAGATCATTCGGAGAGAACAGCGGAGACACACGCTTTAACATTTTGGGATGGGGCATTCATTGACAGATATTCCCTTGTCAAGTCTTCTCCCTGGTTCACCATTCATGGGTCCATCACTGTGGGGTGGCGTCACTGCCACTTTCCCCTTTATGAAAGCAGCCTCATGATATCTGTGCTCCACCTGCTTTATAGTCCGGTCTTCATTGGCCCACTGACTCTCCCCGTTATCCCACCAACAGTATTTGCCTTCAATATCGGGTTTCTTACCCATTGCTGGTCAGGGAACCGCTCAGAGTGACGGGTAAGAACCTGAGACCATCCTGCTTCTCTTGGCAGTTTTACTCACCGACTTATTGGTGATGACCTCGCACTTCCTCTTCATTGCTGTGCAGAATTTTCTCCATACTGATTGTTACAAAACATTTGATATTGCTGAGCACCGTTTTATCTTATTTGCTTAGGTGTTTTTGGAGAGAACAGCCAGAACATAACTAGGCGATTCAAGGTTTTGGAGAAACCTTCAGAAACATAAACAGATTATTTTATCATGACAGCTCAACGTCTTTATTAGAAGGCTCCTCTCCATGATTTGACATAAATTGTAAATTTTAACAAGGCTGATTGATTTCTCCATCACTCATAGCTACAGAAATGCAGTCAAAATTCTGATATTGAATAGCTGTGTTTTTGATGACCGCAAGTTAGTTTGAAGATGATAAAACTCTGAAAAGGGCTCGCCAAATAAATTTTTCAAAACATCAGGTTTATGAGAAAGTGAGAATCGATTTCTCAACATGACTGTCACCTTGTGGCGGCTTATGATATTCCTATTAAATCTAGGCATACAACACCAATCCCGATAAAACAATTCTCTGTAAATTTAAACAACACAATACTTTAAAGTATACCAAATTTAAGCCAATATAGTTGGATTTTTAACTATATTGTTAAGTTTGTAATGTCAGTTCAAAGGTGGGTTTACTAAAGGTGGGTGTATTTCTAAATGTTTGATAAATAAATGAGTCTCACTGGATTTGCTTTACGACAAAGAACTTGCCCAGCTCAGGTTCTTCCACGAAAGTATAACCATAATATAAAAGTATAAACCATAATTATACTTTATTACAGGGTTGATAAGACGCCAGTGTTTTAAACATACCGTTAACTGTAACACAGTGACAAAGGGGTGTGATATTTAATGTATTTATCCCTCAATGCATGAAGCGATTATCACTTGTCCTCTAGTTGTCTTCTTAGTGCCCACTTTAATTTTGCACTGACGAATTCTGCTGCAATTACAGCTTGTGTCCGTAAGATGTCCTCACAGAACATGTTAAAATGAAGCACAGCACTTCAATGCATATTAGTCCAAGCCAGAAGGGAAGTTACTACCGTATGATGTAATTCTAAGTAATCATTCACATTGGACATTTCCCAAATGTCTATATTTCCGTTGTCTTTCGGTGGGGGTTAATGTACCGGAGTTTAAGAAATCGCATGTGCGTGTGATTCTGATCCACTGAAATGTGTGCTTTAGCAGAACTTCAGTGCGATTCTCTGCCTCCTCAGCCTGCACTGCATAATCATGTCCCCGGCAGGCTCTCTCCATCTCACGCTATGCTCCAGGTCTTCAGATTCTATCAGCAGCTCTCAGAGGGGTCGTTTTGTTATATATAGACAGTACCGCTAAAGTATATATCCTGTCTATACTGATAATACTCTTTCAGATTTACTCTCCCTCTGTCAGACTTTTCCAACCTCTCTCAGACTCCTTCTCTGACTCCCTCTCCCTCTCTCAGACTCCATCCTTCTCTGACTCCCTCTCCCTCTCTCAGACTCCATCCTTCTCTGATTCCCTCTCCCTCTCTCAGACTCCATCCTTCTCTGACTCACTCTCCCTTTCAGGCTTGTACTTCTCTGATTCCCTCTCCCTCTCTCAGACTCCACTCTTCTCAGACTCTGTCCTTCTCTGACTCACTCTCCCTCTCAGACTCCATCCTTCTCTGATTCCCTTTCCCTCTCTCAGACTCTATCCTGCTCTGACTCACCCTCCCTCTCTCAGACTTTGCTATTTTTTGAAGACCTTGGTTTCCTGTAGCACAAAACTAGAAGTCCAAACTAAATGAAAACAATGTGTTTTATATTTAGAATATCATGGATAGAAATTCTGAGGACATTGCCATGTTAACATTTTTTCTAGCGTAAGAGTTTGTCTCAGTATGGTAACGTGGTAGAGTGCACTTTTTGACTCACTACACACGCATTCAAGGCCTGCCCTGCTATCAAAGGATTGAGGCAGGATCCCCCCGTGCAGCGCACAGCTGTCATCTGGGCTTGTTTATGGCCACAGATGGGCGGAAGTTTGCTAAGACATGCTCAACAGGCAGCTCTGTGTCCTCCCCACACTGGGCTGGAAGTGGGCGATCTCTGTGGCACGCAGGGTCCCATAGTAGCGCCCCTCCCCTGCTGGGCTGTGGCAATCCCTGTGTGGGACCTATGTCCTCGCCGGCTGCTTCTCTTCACAGCAGTATTGAACCACTCAGCGCGAGACGAGCGCTGCACACAAGGGACTGGCTAGTGAATCGCTTAACTCTGCAAGCTTAGCACATTCTGTTTCCAGATCAGAAAACGGTTCTCTGAATGCTAAAATATTCCGATAAAGACAGGTATAAGTGTAAAACTGTAAGCCGTATCAGTCACTCTGGCTAAGAGTTTCTGCTGAGCAAACAAATAATGTAAAAGTGTGAATGCAGCACGCTCATCAGTTTAATTACAAAGAGAACGGCTGTACTTGAAAATTGGTTTGTAAGCATTACCTAAGGAATCAGCCTGAAACCAAAAGATCATTCTGTTTTATTAACCCTCTGCTATTTCTATTGGCTCTATTGGTTTGGAAGAGTCAGTCATACACTGCTACCTGCGTTCCGCTCATCAGCTCTGACCTGCTCCCAGTGCTCAACGTGTGTGGAGTGATGCAGCTGAATAAACTGCCACAGCACTGCTGCATGGCTCCCAGCTTCTGAATTCATAATGTGCCGTAGCCCACAGGCCACACTGGGGGAAACGGGAGGGAGGGAAACAAAACTGACGGGAATTTCCTGTGCGAGTGACGGTGGGAGCCAGAGACAGGATGTCTCTGACTGCAGCTGCCATTGTTGGCAACTTTAAAAGATGCTATACTGGGGATTTGCGCGGTGTTAATTCTGATGGATCGGTTTGGCGCTGCCTTTTTGATAATGGGCAGCAGCCACGTGTCTCAGATAATCCAGCTAATTACAGGAGCAGACACTAGAATGCTGTCATAACTCCTGCTGTAACTTATGCCAGTGTCACTCAAGAAGCCTCTCACATTTGTACATCTGCAGTGAGGGGCATAACTGAACTCGGACACAGAGGGTAGCACTTTTGTTGCCAGACACTTTCCACACATTCGTAGCTGAGAGGATTTTGATTGGATGTTTATATTGGGCTAGATAGGGAGAGCTGAATCAGTAATGTTGCACACAGGATTGACTTACGCAGAATGCCGTGAGATCCGGAATAACTGTAATCACTTGGGCGGTAAGTTAGCTTGGATGAAGCATTTCTTCTGCTCTAATGAGATGTGTGGAGGATCTTACTGTTCATTACCCGTGAGGTGTGAAACCTATTGACCCAACACCAGCCTCAGTCTTCCAACATGCTTATATATTAGCTTTGTACAGACCTTATTGGTCAGGTCTCTCCGAACATACATGAGGATAGGTTTTAAAACACATAAGCACAGTTGTGTTACCTGAGAGTTGGTCTTATTACTGAGCATAAAAACAATTCGACCTCCATCCACACTCTGCTTTCCGCCAACGGTAGAGTCTATGTATCACATAGGAAACCCTTACATATCATAAACATAAGCAACACCCCCTATGGGACCCTGCCATAAAACTGACTGTTGCAAGTTACGCCTCCTCAAATGGAAATGTCATCAAGGCAAATGTTCCTGGATATTTCATATCAGTAATTTACATGCTTATAAGGGTAGACAATTCAGTAATTGTTAAGTAAGGACTACATTCTACACTCTACGCTACACTCAGATCTCACCTCAGCGTGTGAATGATGAGAATCGCACAAAGTGCAGAGAGAAGTCTACTTTGTTTTTGTGCAAATTGACAACTGAAGGCTCTCTGTTCTATTGCTTATCCAATCAGGATGCGGTGGCTAGAGTGTGTTGTGTGCTCGGTTTCAGGCGTGGATCTTTCGCTTTGTGAAACATAAAGACAGTTAAAGCTTCTGCCCACTCGAATGTAACAAACAGCTGGGAGAATGCCATGAATGGGAGCATTTCATTCAGGAAACCGTATGTAAATCAATGACATCAGTGGGCTCTGGCACGGCCCAGAGGTTCCAGCTTTTGACCCAACTGCTTTTCGAGCCCTCTGAACGGACTGAACCAGCACCTTCCATTCGGACTGAACAGGACTCTTCTCTAAAGGGTGACTACCCCATGTTTACAATGAAAGCTTCTGTGATTTTACAACGTGCGGTGGCTATTTTATGTGTATGACTCATTTTGAAGCACGGCATTGTACAGAGAAATTTAACGAACAGTAATTAAATGTCAGTAAGATGTACTCTTCCTTTAGTATGAACTGAGGGCGAGGAAGTACGACTACTCCCTTCCATTCTTAGTCACCGTCAAGACACCCTGCATTTTTTCTGAGTGCTTTCTCCGGCTGAGCCACTCAGGAATCTTGATTTGGTGTTTGGTGTACACCGAGTGGCCCAGTCTCTAAATGGACTGTATCTATCATTTTTCATTTAGGGCCGGTTTTCAGTCGAACTAAAAGCAAAATAGATACTGGGATGGAGAGTTAGAGTGCATCGCATAATTTTATGGCCTCAATGCCAAGTACGGACACACCTCCAGCACCGCTGTTGCCCGTCAAGCCTCATGATGAAGAGCCATGCTAATGTAACCGTCATTTCCTCATGATGGACTGCTGAGAGCACTTGTCGATGTCATGGTTAAATGAAAAGCTGGCATGGCAGGGGTCCCGCTCCTAGACACTCCAGGCAATTGCTGCATGTGTTGATGTGTTGAGTGCTGATGAAGCAGGATGTGGAGTGATGGTGTGGGTGATGCAGACTGAGTGTGCTCACACCCAGCAGCTCCCTGTTGGCCCTGGAGATATCGATATGAATGGGTCTTTTCAGCTCTCACTCTCTATACACACACACACAAATTAATTCTCTCCAATAACAGTAGTTATACCTTCAGCACCAGCTCATTAGAGTGCCCAGGAAAAATGTATCGGATGTATCGGGGGGGGGTTGTTTTTCTCAGTTTCAAGTAAAGAGGGAGATAAATTAAATAAAAAATAGGTGTGAACAAAATCAGTATAATCCCTGCCAGGCAGGTGTGAACAAAGTCAGTATAAGCCCTTCCTGGCATGTGTGAACAAAGTCAGTATAAGCCCTTCCTGGCATGTGTGAACAAAGTAAGTATAATCCCTGCCTGGCAGGTGTGCATATAGTCAGTGTAATCCCTACCAGGCAGGTGTGAACAAAGTCAGTGTAATCCTTGCTGCACAGTTGTGAACAAAGTCAGTATAATCCCTACCACGCAGTTGTGAACAAAGTCAGTATAATCCCTGCCAGGCAGTTGTGAACAAAGTCAGTATAATCCCTGCCACGCAGTTGTGAACAAAGTCAGTATAATCCCTGCCAGGCAGGTTTGCATATAGTCAGTGTGCCACAGTCCACTTACTGCTCGAACATCAGAAATGTTTCCCTGGAGGGAAATATTGATTTAAGACTTAATCATTTGACAAAGCAGACTGAAAAAAATGGTTAAGGAACAAGATGAGGGTAATTGTATGGGTTTCATGAAAAATAAATCTCATTATGCCCCCATCCAAAAAAAAGACAGAACTTTCTTTTTTGTCATAAAAGTTAAACAACATTCATTGGGTAGAAGTCAATATATAAACCCCAGTTGTTTACCCGAGAAACATGATTCTTCTCAAGACTTCTCAACTAGTGATGAGGTCAAAAGTGGGCCTTGTGGTAAAGAAACACAGAGAGGTGAAAAATGTTGCATAAATGCATGACTATTATATTGGAAAATATATAAAGGTTTATGATTAGTCACAGTTTTGCTTTCTGATTTGCCACTCTTAATTCACAACAGTCTGGGATATACAGGGAATCATTCAATGGGCCATAATAGTTCTCAAGTGTGTAGAATCTTTCACACAGTCTGTAAACAATCGGACAGAGCTCATTCCGTTGTAAACCACTGAGACCAATATAACTAGTCACAGCATTGATTGGTCCGCAACATCACAGATACCTCAAACACCTATGTGAGCGAGCTTGATTAAAAGTTTATGACATAATGGAAAGTGGAACTGTCTCTGTACCTTACAAAGTATTTCCTTATAAAGGAACTAAGATATTTTTTAGGAGCTAAAAGAGGCATCTGAGAAATTTGAACTCTAATATGAAGAAGATGCATTTTATCTTGAAAGTATCATTATCTGACACAAAAATGTATAGCAAATTGGTACTACTACGTGCTGTTCCGATGTGTTTTACAATGCAATTCATCGGCAGACCCCACTTTCACAACAACCTGGCAGCCTCCCTTCTGACGAGGGGTTCTGATAACATCAGCACACCATTTGATGAAATAGTGCCCATGGTGTGAAAATTAAAGCCTGCAGGAGGCAAAAGACCACTGAAGTTGTGTTTCAACCACCTTCATTTTAGGCCTGCCATTTTGTGGCCGCATTTCACCTTCTCCACCCAAAAGCCAAATCTATTTATTTTCCTAGGCATGAGCAGAGAGAGAGGATGAATCCTGAAAATACGTTGTCTGTGAGCGCAAAGCTAGCCAGACACAGGTCTCAAGCTATTTAGGTGGGAACTTACTGGATTTTGCTTCTTTTTTTCCCTCACTACATTAGTAGAGCAATGAGAAAATGGTAAGTGATAAATACAAGCATGATAGTGTTGTAAATAAATGTATAATTACTATGTTCAACTAAGTTAACTTGAGTAGGGTTGGTGGCTACAATACAGTGTGCAGTTGCAAATTAAGAGGTGGATATTAGTTTCAAAATAATTTCGAAAGTGCATTCACCAGGTTTGCACAGGATAGGGAAAAAGTCTTACATTCCCACTTTCTTCATCAAATTGATACAAAGGATATAATAAGGGTTTATTTCATACTTATTCTGGCCCAATCAATTTCTAGGTTGCATTGTTAAATTGTTTTGATGTGGAGTTTAATAATAGACTGGAATTAAGGATACTCAATGTATGTCTGCCCAGGCCATTGTGCTAACCACAAGCTCACAAGGAGTCACAGACAGTCCAGAGTCTGTTCTTAAGAAACAGTCATGCTGTACTCCAAGGGACATTTGTAACCTTGAAATGTATTTGTGATTTTAATTACCATTTTAATTATTATTTTTTGTGGGAAAAGCACATGGGCTAGTGGGGGGAAACCAGATTGGATACACAGTCTAATAGCATTTTGAAATCCCAACTAAGCAACAATTACCTGATAAGGTAACACAATATAAAAAGCACAAATGTACCAAAGCTTTTTCTCAACCTCATATTTCACAATACACAGATTTGCATGATAGTAAAGAAAGTTGTACTATATGGTAAGCCTAATATATGGTAAATGACGGTGCTTAAACAGAAGTAAGCAGTACTAATGAGAAGGTCTTAATGAACCCGTTCCAATGTGGACAAAAACTGCTAAAATAAATTAGGGTTATAATTACCAGAATTTCTCTTCAGATCCCTACCGCAATATGTTTCTTATGAACAGCATAAATATCTGGCACAGATTTTCATTAGGGGACCTTCATATGTAATATGTGTTTATGATATTGCTACTTTATTGGGATTTGGTTAAAACACTTATGCATCACACCCGCCACCCCCACAGGAATGCTGCCAACAAGTAGTAATAATAATGAAGAACATGTTTGATAACCTACATAAATGTGGTAAGGTAGTACAAATTGCATTAATGTTCACATAAATACCTATTTATTATTTAGTAGCCAGACAGAACGTTAAAACGGCAAGCTCACAGTCGATTTGACATAGGTTATACCAGAACTCTTTAAGCATCGCTTTGATGTCGCGTTCCTCTTTTTGTGATGCGGTAACTTCTTGAACCGTGGCACAGGAGACCAGACGAGGCTCTCTCCGTAGCCAGCACCTCTGGGATGTTGCAATTGGTTATCTTTAAGTTCTTTATACAAAAAAAAAAGCTGTAGACCATTCGACGTCAGCTATATTCTCGACTACGGCTTTTCTGCGGCTATCCATCTCTCACAGCCTGAAGTTGCCACTCATTTTTATTTTAATTAGCAATAAATAGGCAGACTGTTAGCTAGCTAGATACATAACCTAAATATATCTAATAAATTAAAATACTTAATATACTGCAGTTTTAGTCTTGGGTTTTAAATGAGACATTTATATTTATAAAACAATATGAAATATAATCGAATCTTCGGTTAAAAAAACGACAAAAAACTGTGTATACATATTTGTGTAACGGTAGAGCGGTTGCGACCTAGGAATACATTCTCCAGACTATTCTTTCAGTTTATAGCCCTTTATTCCTCCGCCTCTGCTATTCCCAATCGTGGATCCGAACCGCACAACGGCTGCGCGGAGTGATCCGATAGGGACTACACCCAGGCGCTGCCCCGTTACTTCGGCTTTTCTTTTGCTGCCCAAGCTAAGATTAAACCGGGGTCGTGACGAAGCGTGGAGCTGTGGGTGCAGTGGAAGACATTAAAGTCACGTACGGCACATCTACAACATCCGTAACACAATCTCTCAAGAAAAGCGCTTTCAGATTTTTTTATAAAAAAATTGGTAGATTTTAACAAAACCGGCAAAAATGTCCTGGCAAGGCTACGTGGATAACCTGATGGCCGATGGCAGCTGCCAGGATTCCGCCATTGTTGGGTACACGGACGCCAAATACGTCTGGGCAGCACAATCCGGCGGTACTTTTAACAATATAACGGTAAGAAAATTATATGTTTATACGTTATCGTTGTTTAATTGTAAATTTCTTGAGGTATATAAATTAAAGATTGTCAGAAAAATAAACAAAAGAGGAGGCCTCGCCGAGCAGGGGGTGTTCAGTCTGGGAATATTTTTAGGCAGCACGCATGGTATAGGAGTTGGTTCTGTCTTAGTTTGGCAAGCTGTGTAGTAACATTAGGTTGGATAAGTAACTCACTTATTGGTACGTGACAATTTTTGAAGAATTAAGTTTTGGGCGGTAAGCCAGCAGCCAATATACATGTATTGGCTAGATATATTGAATATATTGGCGTTAAAAGCACCTGTCTGGTTCTCTTTTGTAATGATAGACGTGGGTATAAATGTTTAGCTGGTTACGTACATTTATTTGGGAATGGTATTCTTAAAGAAAAATGTAGCTAACTAGTTGGTCGTTCTGTTGCCACTCTACAAAAGACAAAGGCAAGTCACTGACGCCTTTTAACTTGTTATTGATGTCTGTAGCCGGCACTGCGGGAAAAGGAATGACGAAGGCGTGAGATAACGGAATAAAATCAGGCCGGTCATCCAGATCACTACGGAAATATCCTAGCGTATCCATTTGAACTAACCACCACGGTTGCGGGCTCCGTTATGTGTAACGGGGTTTGAGAATCTAATACTCGCTGCCGCCCCCTTTATGTTTCCCAAGATGGCGCCTCCCCATACTGTCTATGTTCATTTTGATAGTTCGAATTTCTGCAGTGCAACAAGCTAACCACATGCTTTCTTTAGTGTACAATTTACATCGATCTTGCCATTGTCTTCCCGTTTGTCAATGTCCGGCAGAATGGTCTTATGTATGTTAATCAATGAGATTTTTTTTAAAGCGTCCATTTTGTAGTTTTTTGTTGCCCATACCAGCTCACGTTGTGTATTGAAACAAGGGAACAATGTTATTTTAATCCATTGTTTAAGGCTAGAATATTTATCCAATCAACTATTAAATTAAGACAGACATGGCAGTTGAACACACATACAAGTTGTTTTTAAGTTGAGTGTATTCTGAGGTTTCTTTCTGATATGGTATGCACAGTCGGTTGCTAAACCGGCACATCATATAATTTATGCTGGCAAAACGAAACGTCTTGGACGTTGGCTTTTCTTTGAGTAGTAGTGTAAGCATTGCATAAATAAATCGCCCGTCAAAGTTTTATTTTAATTCTCAAACAAATATTTTAAAATGCGAATATTCTTAGCAGTGTGTTATTTGAAACAATAAAATAGGGCCCGCTATGACTGTGCAGTTCTCCTTGAAGACAGGGTTTAGAACATCAGTATATTCTTCTGAAACGGATATATCTATCTAACCAATTACTCTCATTAGTTAAGTTGCTAGCCAGAACAGCGAAAGTAGCTGCACTGATATTCTTACTTATCTGAAACGATCTGAGCGCTACATTTTAAAGTAATCTGTTAGCCAATAAAGAGGTCTCGTTAAATAAAAAAAGTCTCGTTTGTATGTTGTACTGTAAAACTTGTGGCCTGACAGAATGGGTTTGGCAGTAGACATTTGCACTAAAAACAAGGGATGTTCTTTTTTTTTAATTTTATTTTTTTTATAAACCAAGAACATACTATGTGTCATTCCCCAAAAGTATAATTTTTCCTGTTAAAATATGAGGCTTGTCCCTCCACGCTGTTTTTGTGTTGTCTTCTAGCCTCAAGAAATCGACGTCATAGTAGGAAAGGACCGCGAGGGTTTCTTCACCAGCGGTCTGACCCTAGGCCAAAAGAAGTGCTCTGTGATCAGAGACAGCCTTCTAATCGATGGTGACTGGACAATGGACATCAGGACAAAGAGTCAAGGTGGAGAACCAACGTACAACGTTTCCGTAGGCAGGGCCGGAAAAGGTAAAGTGAATTCCCTTTATGATAAGCAAATAATGCGTCGAATGATGCAAGTAGCAGCATGGCTAAGAGTATAATGCCATGTTATTAAGTGCTGTAATACATGTAGATGGTCAGTTTGAGTGCATGTGCCATTGTCAGCCTTTCCTCAGTATATATTTTGTGGATGGGGAGCAGACTGCAGTACAAAAAGTGTTTGAAGTATGTTAGTTGGCATATGGAATTGTGTAGAAAAATAATGGCATTTGGCTAAAAGTGTAATCAGTTTGGAATACATGTCAAAAGTATTCTGGAATAGGACTTGTCTTCTCAATGTTTTTACTTTAGATATTTATTTCTATTGCCCATTAGTCGTTTAAAGATATGTGCACAGTACTCTATTCAGTAATAATATAGGATTCCAAGGTAAGAATTAGGCCCAGGAATGACAGATATGTCTGTTTTGTGGACCTTCATGTGGTTTGCCTGTATAGTACCCATTTGAACATGGGTGACTACGTTACTATGTTACCAGTATGCTAAGTAATATTTTCCTAGTCTTTGGTGTGGGGTGGGCTGAAAAGGACCCCCCCCCCCCCATGGAGAACCTGGGTTGTTTTCTTTCCTCTCAGAAGAGATTCTAATTTCTTTACCTCCTTGGTAAGTGGGGTACGTCACTGACTTGACATCTGCATGTGCTTCTCCGTGTTGCTATTAACATGTTTCCTTTCATTCACACCTTCTGAAAAATATTATTTCCGCGTGCGATGCACTGGATGTCCTGTAACAACAGTTTCCTCGAATCCACCCATGTTATCTATATGTATTGAGGAAAGGGCAGCGATATGCATGGTGTATGTTGACTTTTCCTTTGTTGTGTTTGCAAAAAAAAAAAGCATTCACTTTTCTTTTTCATTTAACTGTTAAATACTAAATCTTCACATTCTGACGTTGCTTCTAATTCGGACATTTTTTTAGTGCTTTTGCAGTCGGATTGACTTGTCAAATGTTGCAACCCATCGGGATAAGGTACATTTACCTCCTGGTGTATTGGTTCTAAGAAGCATATTTGATCACTTGGTTGAAGTTTAAGTACAGTTTTGTGACTATCCTTAGTTAAATATAAACACAAAGGCAGAAAAGCCAACGTTTTGCTTGAACTTGCTGTGGTTAAATACGATAAATAAAAATACTTACATAAAGACTGCCTCTCAGACCACTCACTCAGCTGCACTGCAGAGGTCAGTGTTTAGTGTCCTAGCTTGCGTACGCAAGGAGTGTCAGTGAATGACGTTGCATCACCCCTCGGCTTGGACGTGATTACGAGACTGAACTCGACCTGATATTCCAGGTGTGTTTTGCTTCAGACACCCAGGTAGGGCTTCAAGGTCACCGGTGTGTTGGGGAGTTGCCTTTGTGATCACAAGGGTGCAAGTCACTGCTGTTGCTCAGCAGGTGAAAGGAGTGTAAAACAATTTAATGTGAGCTATAGTGTAATGTAAGCTATTTGAGTTCAAGGGTCTTGTATTCAGCTAAACTAATTGTTAGACAGTAGAAGGCGGCTAGAACTATTGTCAGACATTGTTTTCTGAATGTGACCTATTACTATTTATTTTTTTTAAACGAAATTAGTTTGAAAGGTTGGGAATCAACTGTTTTAAAAGTGGGTGTGGCTTAAAAGAAAGCATAAGATCATATAATTGGACTTAGTTCATTAAAACCGTACTACTGAAAGCTAGTCTGGGCAAAGATTATTTGTATTGATCAAAAGCTCTTTGTGATGCCACAGCACCCACTTGTTGTTCAATTCTGAATTGAGTTATTATGCTTTTTAATTAGTTTCTTAAATGATATAAACTAAGCTTAAAGTAGTTTGATTATAATTTACAGAATTTAAAGCTTGTAACAATTGGAGTGATTATTCATATTTAAACAAAATTATTGCTAATTTGTTACATATTTATGAAGAGAGTTTTGTTTTTCACTTTAGCCATTTTTAAACCCATGAGGGAATTCCTAGTCCCTCTTCCCATGCATCAAAACTCTGCTGTTTAAGTGGTCAGTGTTTACGCGACTGCACTGGGTGCTTGGTGCAGTCCTATGAAGTGCTTCTGTAGTTGGTAGAAAACAATTCATGCCGATTCATTTTTCCAATCTTAAACTGTCAACAATGTTGAATAGTTAATGACATTTATTTAAGTAAAAGTGAATGCTTCAGTGAGAGTTCAAACTTTTGACTGCGTGAAGTTGAACCTAATCTAAACTAACTTGGCATGTCAGTGTTTTCCTGTTGGACTGTGTCTAAGCTTGAGCGGCTGTACCCTAACCTCCATCGCGTGTATTTTCCCTAAACTTCCCTCTCTGTCTCTTTTCTTTCAGTCTTGGTTCTTGTAATGGGCAAAGAAGGGGTCCATGGAGGCGGATTGAATAAGAAGGCATACTCAATGGCAAAATACTTACGGGATTCAGGGTTCTAGTTTAGTCAGGCAGGTCCAGTAGGTAAATGGAGAGACAAAAAGAAGAAAAATGAAAAAAAGAAAAGTTATTGCTGTTAAGATTTCCCCCTTCGAGCAGTCATTTAATGTCTTGGAAAAACCAATAGCAATGAAGGGCAACGGGGGTAAGATCTTAAGTCACCTTAGTATCCCTGTGTTTAGTGGGGAAAGACTTTTTTTTCTGTTTTGATCACTTTTTGTTCTTTCTGTTTCCTTGTGTACTCCAGCGTTGGTTTTAGTCATGGGAAAGGAAGGTGTGCATGGCGGGCAGCTCAACAAGAAAGCATTTCACATGGCTGAGTACCTGAGGAAGTCTGGATATTAAAGCAGCCACTCACCCATCCACCTAGCAGCTCATCCTTATCATCACCCTGTGTTGACAGCGCCACCCGACGTAGTTGGTAGATGCTTCTTCTTCCCTCCCGCGCCATTTTTATGTGCCCATTTCTTTTTTCTTTTTTTGGATTGCCCTTGGTCCTCTTTCCCCCTTCATTTATATGCATCAGTACTGTGTAACTAAGATCTGTTATTGGCGCTGCCACTGCACCATAGTAAAGCAAGCATGTTCAAAAAATCGTGAGGGGAAAAATAAGAAAATGTTTAAAAAAAAAAAAAAAAAAAAGGGTTGATTACAAATCTGGGCACTCTATATATAGTGTAAAACTGTTGGCAAATGAAGGTAGCCCAACTTTAAATGACTGACATTTCATATGAAGGTGCCGGTAGTACGGTCTCGGATTAATCATTGCCTCTCGAGCACCTTGAGCTGTTACCAAGCTCATACCGTCTTCCTGGGAGGGAAAACTGCATGCATATCTTAGCTTTGACAACTTCCTTCTATGCCCCTGTGACCTGCACCTGACACTACCACCCTCTCCCCATCCCTTACCCCAGTTTTTCAACTCCAGCCCAAGCTCATTTTCCCCTTGTAGATGACACTACTCCATCACCGCCACCTTCTTATAGGGAAAGCTGTCCTCCAGTACACAGCATTGGTCCGTACGTCTCTCGCCCATTGACACCCACATTCTTCATTTTGAGTTGCAGTAGCCTGCATCAAATGCTTTTGCTGTTGTACTTGAATGTTGTCTTACAGGAAATTGGTGTAGTGTTGGATTATTTGAGCGTAATGACAAACTAGCATTGTTGAGATGCAGGTAGAGTTTCCTCCCATGCCCTCTTCACTACATCCCTGACTACATCTCCATGGACATTCCACCATTACAATAGCTCAGGCACTTAACTATTGGTTGCCAGCTCCTGTAATATATATATTCTTTTTTATGTTTTAAAAGGCTGCCAATTTGGACAGTAGCTATCTCAAAACAGCCATCTGGAGTGAGTCCAGTTTGAATCTTTTTTTTTTTTTTTTTTTCATAGGACCAATTTTAGTTTCAGCTTGGGGGATTTACAGGATTGCGCTAAATCATTGTAAATGATGACTGCTGTCTTCATCTGTTTACTGACTGTAACAATAACTTTTAACACTATCAGATGACGCTAATAGATTTACTTCTGTATTTGATGAAAACAGATGGAATGGCAGTCTCCTCACTTGTCAACTACTGTTGCAAAAAAACGTTTTAGATGAATTACTGCATTTGACTGTAAACCCATGCTGTGAAGAAAAACAAAACTGTGGAATAAATTGCCTTGTGCTTTAGTCATCAACTAAGATGTGGAATCAAAAACTGTCTGTCAAAAGCACGGTACTAAGTGTTATGTTCAATTAAAAAGAAAAAAAAAAACAAGTATAACTGTGTACACATAATTCATGGGAGATGGTATTGGTTGGAATAAGAACGCTTGGTTGTCTTGTGGAAACTTAATACAAAATCTGTGTCTTGTGCCATAACATGGAGATATGATCTGTTGCTATTGTGAGATGGATTTGAACTGCTGCTCAGCAAGAAGTCATTTGAATGGCACTTCCTTGGGGATATTTTGGCAAACGCTCAAAATGTTCAGGCCTTGTGGAATATGTACAGATTAAAACAAATTTTGTTGCTGATTTATGTTCATTTCTTTCCCTACACTTTTTCTTACATCTGGGATACATTCTAACTCATCTGATTTAATATGCATTTAAAAAAAAAAGAAAAAATTTGCCATAAATTATAAACCACCTTGTTTACAGACAGATCAAATAAATTTATTCCAACCAGATCAATTGTAGGTGTGTTCTTCCTTTAAATGCTTAATAGTGAGGCCCATGGCTGTACATCCACCAGTTAGCAGATCGTACATTGGGTGGCGTTTGTCATTTTTGAGCTCTTCTGTGCATTTTCACCTTACTTTAACGATTGCATTGTTATGGTTTGTTACTCCTCTTGGTGGTGTGTGGTGGAAATGGGGTTCTAGCTATTCATTTTTAAAAGGGCTGGTAACCCTGGTCTGCTTTTCCCACAAAAAATTAAATGTAGGGAATACCTGTAGAAAAATTCAGTGATGGTTCTCTGTGGGTGTATGTCTCAGCTATCGCAGGTAAAATTGCGTTTGACCTTTAAAGCAGACTTGTGCATGTTTAAAATCTGCACAAAATAAAATCCTTGAGAGGAGGAAAGAACTTAGAAAAACAGATGGAGCCTGTATCAAGCTGAATATTTAAATAAATGTAGGTGTACAAGAAGGATCAGATTGCAGTTTAATTAGTTATAAACCATTAAAATGAGGAAAGTTCATAATTTCTCATGGTGTTGAAACCTAAACCATTTTGCTGTTGTGTAAAGTGTGTGACATGAACTACTTATTGCATAATGGTGTAATTTTCTTAATCTTGATGTCTAACACCACGTTGTAAACCCAGTGTGTCCCAGAACATTCACAGAATTGGATTTAAACGCTAGCATTTCGCAATTATTAATGATCAAGAAACATGGATATTGCTGGATATTCCAATTAGGATTAAATACATTAAAATCTTATAAACCACAAAAACATAATGGAATTACTTCCTGAACTGAGAGTATGAAGATGACATTACATATGAATGGTTAACAGAAGGTAATATACGCGATGTTTGGTCCACCGTTAAACTTAATATCAGACCTGCCTTTACAGTGTAGTTTGTCATGTTAAAAAAGTGACAGTAACACTATATTAGTTTTTGTGCATGGAAGGATTTTAATCAAGTATTTTTAAGGATAACACTTGCAAGGTAACCAGTTAAGATCCCACTGAAATGTTTCTCTGCACTGCAAGGTCTCCCATAGTTTATATAGGGGGAGGGGGGAACTTTCTTGAGCTGGATCTCAATCGCAGGCAAACCTAGCAGCATTTCTTCCCTCGTGAGTATTAATCTATAAAACCTTGGATGAAGGACACAGACTTTTCAGCATCCCTTGCATCACTTGTTAAAATGTAAAACAATATACCGAAGTATTTCTGAAGTTTACAAAAGTCCGCATAGCATTTGATTAAAACTAATGCAGTAAGTCTACACACAGTGTAACCCCTTCTTTTTGGGCTTCTAAAGCTTCCTCGTCTTGAGGTGGAGACAAAGATGTTTCGGCTGTAAAGAAAGTGGGATTTTCCACTATTATGTACAGGATGGTGACTTGTTCTATATACTGTGATCTATACATGATATGTACATTTTGTATTCCCTCAGAAAGTATGACAAACATGTTTTGAGCTCGTCACACTTTCCTTTCACAGTCAACAGTTCTAGCAGCGAAACCCACTTCAATGGTAAGAACCCATCTCAGCCCGCTACATGCGTCCCTGCAGAGGCAGTTCATTTGATATGCGGTCTGTCCCTCTAATCACCCCTCACATTAAACCACTTTCTGTTAGGTACATTGAAGTCCATATACCTAAGAAACACAGGAATTTCCCAATGCACATAATCTATACTGTTTCAGGTTGATATTGATATAAGTATTGGGATGAACATTGCAACCGGAGAGGGGTGGGGTGGAATACGACAAATTATCTGGATGTGACATCACAGAAACGGCCAGTCTTCTGAGACGGGGTAGGCTTCAAGCGTTGGGTACCGGGCTTTCTGGGCGGTTCTGCTGCAGCTGCACCACCACGGTTTCCACGGCAAGCTCCTCCTCCTCACTGTCGCAGCTCTCCATCTGGTTCTCCTCATCCTCGGAGGCCTGTGGGCCCGTGTCGTGGTGGGACCCTGACGTGGATCCGAAGGAGTGTGCGCTGGTGGAAGCCAGCGAGTGCAGCAGGGGCGTGCTCTCGGACGGCTCGTCACCGTCATCTGAGTCCGAGTCCGAGTCGCCCTGGGACGGCACCACCTTCTGCTTGCACACTGGGCACGTCTTCTTGGTCTTGGTCAGCCAGGGGTCTACGCACTTACAGTGGTATGCTACAAGAGAGTCAAAAACATCTCACCATCCTATTCTAAGTGTGTGTGTGTGTGTGATTATATATATATATATATATATATATATATATATATATATTCCATACATATCTATTGAAAAAAACTGGTATTGATCTTTTTCTATAGATACATACTATATCTCTCAAAGACATGAAAAATGCTGAATGAACTGAAGATCACCATTCACCACAACTTTAACATAGGTATAAATGCAGGTAATTTCAGCAGACTACTGTCTTCTATGATGTAACTGACTTGTTTCCAAATGACACTCACCATGA
The DNA here is from genome assembly GCA_025775065.1 of Hiodon alosoides. Classification (NCBI taxonomy): domain Eukaryota; kingdom Metazoa; phylum Chordata; class Actinopteri; order Hiodontiformes; family Hiodontidae; genus Hiodon; species Hiodon alosoides. The sequence continues at coordinate 729,408 of JAOYSI010000026.1, read as the reverse complement.
GAGCAGGGCAGTACCCGCAGTCTGTCCCCCTCCTCGTACTCATCCAGGCAGATGGCACACACATCGTAATCGTCACCTGTGGACTCAGGTGAAAGCTGATGAGACCCCAAAGGGGAGCCGATCTAACACATAACATCTCTGTAATTCTGTATTAACTTCCACAACAGGACACATTTATTCAACATGGAAGAAACACACATATATATCCAAGGTCTCCCATCGGTCTACAGGGCCTTCACACCAAGGTCTCCCATCGGTCTACAGGGCCTTCACACCAAGGTCTCCCCTCTGTCTGAAAGACCTTCAAACCAAGGTCTCCCATCTGTCTACAAGGCCTTCACACCAAGGCCTCTCATTGGTCTACAGGGCCTTCAAACCAAGCTCTCTCATTGGTCTACAGGGCCTTCAAACCAAGGTCTCCCATCTGTCACAGGGCCTTGACACCAAAGTCTCCCGGCGGTCTACAGGGCCTTCCTGGGAAGCCCACTGATTTTCACTTGAGGACACGGGTTAGCGCAGGAACCAGCAAAGTAGCGAGCAAAGCCAAGGGAGACCATGGCGGTAAATGATGGTATGGGCAGCAGTGGGTGCCACAGTGGAAGAAGAATCCCAGCACTGCACTGCACGAGCACTGCTCCGGTAAACATAGTTTAAATGAGCCTTTGCTAAGAAACTACCTAACAAAGTACTCAGAGTTAAACTGCCATTTGTTGAGTTTCTCCACTAATTTAGGAAGAAATCTTTTTAAATTATGCATTAATTTCTTAAAGGGAATGGAAACTAGCGGCTTATTCCAGCCCGGCTTTAGTGAGTGACAGTATGGTTTGGCTTGGCTTAGCCACATCATTTCCTGCTGCAGATTCAGCATGTCGGAGCCTAGAATGGCCACAGGAAACCTGGGGGAAACCCATGGAGCTCTTTCTTGGAATTTCAGACCATGGTTGGACCGCTTCCCTCCAGCATTTTTAACACAGGTTATAAATCAGCAGGTTTTCCCTCTGCCTGTGGGAATGCCAAGACTGTCCCTGGCCATATAAGGTAGAGGTGTTATGGTGAACTCCCCCCCCATATAGAACCACAGCCCTTGAAAATCACATTAATTTTGGTGTTCGTTCATATTCAATGATGGACTGTTTTACAGATGAGGAATCACCAGTGAGCGTTGGAAGAGCTGTTTTTGGGTTCATTGAGCCAAATTTTACAGAGGCCCCAATCCAGCTAAAACAACTCCATGCTTGACCATAACAGTGGGGGGAACAAAGGATAGTACTTGGCACTTTTATATAGAATTTCTCAGCAGCTAGAATTAAAAAAGGGATTCTAAAACAAAGCACAGTAAAAGCATAATATGAGGGAATGTTAATTAATTGAAATACTCTGGAAATGATCATTTGATTGTGTAAAAGTTAAATTTCAGCATGGTATATTAACAGAACTGTAAGTTCATGTCTTTTAAGGAAAGCTCGGCACAGATCTGAGGTGTAACTGTAAACACTTCTGTTTCTGTAAACACATTCTTTTGGCGCCAAGGAAGTACAAATACACCCTTCCCCCTCCTGGCCCGACAGTACGGACTGGTGAAGAACAAAGGGAAGGCAGGAAGGTGGGGGGGGGGGGGCCCATTACCAAAGTCTTATCAGCCAGTCCTTGGAGAAATTAACTAGAAAAGAGGAGTCCTTCAGAATTCGCAGCAACGTCGTAAAAGTGGTTCTGGTTCAAAATGTTTGTCAGTTTTGGAGAAAAAAATTCCTGCTCAGAATGGAATCAGCTCTCGCTGCCTCCCTCATCTGACATGATGATTTACAGGGGGCCTCTGGAGTGGCTTCCCGATACCATCAGCTTGTTAATCACAGCTAGGCCACAGGCTGTAGACATGGGTCATAGGACATTGATTCAACAGACTTGATTCAACATTCAACTTGTCAAACCTTAAGATCTGGCTTTTATAAAATGATATACATTTATAAATGTTTACTGTGAAAATAGGTTCAACATCAACCTTTTCTGGTATCTAGCCGTGTTCTCAGAAATGACATACATAATGAATACATGATCCTAAAAAAGATGGCGTACTTTATTGTTGGAAAGTGACTGGGGGGGTTTGTTGTGGTTCTACATGGCTGTTAATTTATCCGACAGTTGATTCTAAATGTTTTATAATGCTACCATGTGAAGGGGAGAAGACTCATGTTAGTTAAAGTTGCATGTTTTCCACACAATGCGTATGAGTGCGCGTCTAGAAGAATTATCCCGAGACACCATGCGTATAAGCCATACATTCCCCAGAATTTCAGCTGCAGACGTACAAAACACAATCTCCGACACCCACGATTTCTCTGCCGCTAATTCAGTAATTCACACTCAAGGCTGAGCGTTTTGTTCCGGCAGCATAATGGCAATTAAATGGCTTACCAATCCTCCATAGTGCCTTTTGAGCATTGTTCTTCTAAAGGAGTAAATCATTTTTTTAATCTTGCCGAAGGGGACCTCTGTACACTAGCGCATTATGTTCCTCCAGTAGTAAACAGCGCATCACATGGCACAGAGTATTTTAAAAAGCAGTTCTGATGAGTTTACTTTAAAGGTTGAGCATACAGATTAAGTGACTGAAAAAGAACTGTGGTATTCACTGCCACAAAAATCCTAACTAAGCAGATCTTCCTAAATTCATTATAGGTTTAATCAACCCATTTTCCTACGAGCATAATTACTTCTTTTATGGCTTTATGGAATTGGTTTATGACTATGGTGATACATTAATAAATCGTTTTTTTTCCCTTTGGAACATTTGGGTGATGCAACAAACCCAGGCGAAAGCCTTAAACTTGAAATTCCAAAACAGTTTCTACATATAAGAGAGGAAGTGGCCATTTGGACCTGGGCTTGCGGCCTGCTGATCCTAACACTGAGGTGTCTGTCAGACTTGGACTCGCCTCCCTTCCTGCAGAGCTATAACCCTACATTCACAGACGTACACAGTCCATATCTATGGTCCCACGTTCACAGATACAGAAACAATAGCTACGATCCCACGTTTACAGATGCGGTCAGACCACAGCTTTAGTGGTTCCTGTGTGGCGGATAAACACACACTGCTGCGTTACATGATCTTGAAATGCGGCAGTTCGTCGGAGGGCCAATCGGGGGGAAGAGCCTCTTCTGAATCCCAGCTAATAGACAGATTAAGGTGTAGCTGATTGGGAAGAGGAATATCCCCCCAAAAACCGGCTGGCCTTCACACTCCAGGACTTTAAAAAGGAGACAGTCAAGGACCTTTTCTGTAAATGACCTCAACACTCAATAAACTTATACTCCTGGATTGGTAGGACGATTAATATTCTCTGCAAAGTCAATCTTTGACAAGATTGTTTTGTAGTTTACCAGGTAATTCTGTGGTACAATGTGATGTACTAACAAGAGGTACACTGTAGACATTGATTCTGGTTTAGCTTAAATAGTCAATTAGATTAAATCTTTAATCTGACTCATCTCGTACTGTAAAACAGAACCGCATGAAGGCATTATAACCCAGTGTCTGGTCATATGACACAGAGGGTAATCCCTTTCTGATAATGCTTCTGGTGGACAGATCGTGGGGTGGGGTGTGGGGGGGGGGGGGGGGGGGTTTTATACTTCCAATACCTTTTGGGACGGAAAAGATAAAACAACAGAAGTTGACAGGATTGCCAACAGATTGA
>JAOYSI010000026.1:682896-724441 GCA_025775065.1 Hiodon alosoides | reverse complement strand
TTTTTTATTTTTTTTTTTTTTTTTTTTTTTTTTTTTTTCTATTACTTTCTTTTCTTTCTTCTTTTCCCCCACCCCCCGGGGGGGGGGGGGGCGGCCCCCCCAGCGCTCACCAAAATGCTTATATTTTGAACTTCTACTTGTTTTCAAATGTTTATTTTAATTCACCCAAATCCACTCTACCACTGTACTACTGTCACTTAGAAAACTGGATGTGACAACTACACACTTTACTTAATCCACTCGCTGTGCTCCCACATGTAGCTCTAATCATGACTCCAACCAAGCCGAGGCATCCCACCAGCCTGTTTTTTTATTGAATCTGGCAAGATGAATATCTGTGAAGAGGTTTCCACAAAAATGTAATCGTGCAGTTATGGTGTGTCTTTATTTTGATTGTGCGCTTGGATTAGCCCTTATGGATTAACAATATGTACTGAAACATAAGTTAATTTGAGTGCCTTCTGGGTATATTTGTTGTTTTTTTCTATCAGAATTTTTACATATGCATATACAAAAAGATATAAACCAGATATACTAAAGATACTAAACAGTGCACAGTATGTATTTTACCTTGATTTCTCACAAACAATGATTGTTAAAAGACGGCAATCCACTGTTTGATTCCCTAGTTTGCAGTGCAGTTTCCCTGAGTCAGTCCAGCTGGGTGGGGGGTAGCAAGACGAGAGTGGTCAGGAGGAGCAGCTGACCCTTAGTCCCTGCGCCCAGTATGGGGAGCGATCAGCGTATCCCAACGCCTCAGCTGCAGCCTGCTCCTGGAAGGGGCGGCGCAGGACCTGCTGCAGCAGCTGTACCTGTGGAGAATGTCAGCAACCAGAAAGGTCAGCTACTGTAAGGTGAGGGCAGCCTATCATGATGCTGAACCAAAGGCCACAGTGCAAAGAGACAGAAAATAGAATCTGATTTACACAGGCTCAAAGGCTGGCACATCACAAACAATCTATTGCAATGCTAAAGGAAACACCCTCTGATAGGTCTGTCTTTATGAAATCAGTAGAAAATTCCCTGCTTGACCTGATTATTGGTTAGATTTCATGCAAATGAAGAAATTTTGCCACATTGGTGGGATGTTGGAATATTGTAAACTTCTAAGAATTATCATAGAAAGATATTTAAGAACAAAATACATAATTACCTCAGAGAAATCACTGTTCTCAACTTTTCTAATAGCAGACTCTGCCATCCAGTTCCTCAGGATATACCTTGGATTGACCTCTGTTTTTAAATCATAATTAAGATGAAAGATTTTAAAGGTTGCTACTCTAACCACGAAAAAGTTCAGTTAACAGTTGTTAAGAAAAAGAATTTTTATGAACATTTTCAGTTGTCCGTCTCTTGTTGACAGGGCTTTAGTGGTATGGTCTATCTTTAAAGTCTTGTCAAAATAGGAGTCTGGTCATTTCGAGCGGAGCAGCACAATAACTTACTTTTCATTCGGCTTTGCCGCTCTTCATCCGTGTCATTCTCATGCCTACAACAATATATTATATAAAGACTGCATTGTATTATGAGTCTTTTATAAGGTTTGTAATTGATTGATCTTGCATTTATAGAATCAACAACCAGGAATGTTTTTGTTTTATAATGTAGTTTACACAGAAAAAGTTAAATGTGACAGGATAAAACTGAAGATATCCAAACGGCCATGTACTTACTTTTAGGTGTCTCTCTAATGAAGCTACAGTTTTGTAGTGAAGTACACAGCTACAAACACACTGCATTGCACAAATAAACCAACAAAAAAACATTTTGTGGGGGAGGGTTGAAGTGTGGGAGAAGGGTGCCTCTTACTTTTTTAGTCTCAGCAGATACATGCTAGCCCAAACTAAGAAGTCCTTATGGGTGGCCAAGTCACTGAGGGCCCACGCCTCCTAGTGGATGCAAAAGAAAATTGTTCAAAAAAGTATTTAGACCCCTGACTAATTTTCTCATATTACTGAATTGCAAATACTGCATTAACATGTCATTGTTTGATATTTCATTTTAAAACACTGAAACTCAGTCAACTATTATTAGGTAATATTGTTTTTTAGTTGGGAACATTTGTGTATGACAAATAAAAAACGGAAATATATTGCTTGCATATTTAAGTATTTAACCCCCACACGTTAATATCTGGAGCCACCACCAGGTTGTTCAGGTTGGTTAAATGATGCTTGTGGACCGCAATTTTCAAATAGTGTCACTGAGTTTGACTGGGTCATTGTAGGACATTCACCTTTTGGTTCTTTAGTCACTTCGCGGTTGCTTTGGCTGTGTGCTTGGGAACATTGTCCTTCTTTAAGTTGAATTTTCTGAAGCAGGACTAAAGCAGCTGGCGTGGCACGATACAGCTTCCACGTCCCGATTATTGATTCAACTATGCTCACTGGGACATCCAAACACTTTTTGTATTTTTTGTACCCTGTTCCCTAGGCATTTGTATTACTTTTAAGTTTTGAAGAATGCTCATTCACTTTATTATAAAACCAAAAAAATGTGCATAAAACCAAAGTAACGTCACAATAATTGATTCTGAAAAATAAAAAAAATTTCAATCTACTATTAGTTATTCAGTAGAGAATTAGTCAGAGGTCTGAATACTTTTGCAAGGTACTGTATAGCTGCTCAGTGTGGGTAATTCCTGAATGCTAACCCATCCTTATCTGGCCATTTCAAACCTCAAAACTGTCTAAGATATAATAGCGGAGAATGTAGGGTCAGAATTTATGTATTTAAGTATTTTCTTTCAAGTACTCCCTGGGCCCTAGGCGATGACCACTCGAGTTACAGTATGCCACACCATAGCGTGAGCAAAACTGAGTCCAGGTAAGTGTAACGGTTGTGCCCAGACCCACAGCACACTATGTCAACGTAAGTAGCAAGACAACTGTACCAGAGGGATAGCTCCTCCTTGCAGCTGCAGGACGGAGATCTCGCTGAGCTGCCGGAACGTCATGGTGAAGTCTGCCCCAGTGTCCTCCATCAGCTGGGTGGAGGGGGAGAGAGACAGAGAGGAGAGGGAGCTCACTGAGATGGTGACGACTGCAGGTGAATTATATGGTTCACCACAACAGGACGAAACCAAAGCATGTACCTTCAATAAAAACGCGACCAGGTAGTTGTCGTTCTCTTCGTCCCCAAGTAAACCCAACTTGGTCTTAAATAACTTGTGAAACCTGAAGTGGAATGACATTAAATAACAAATGTATCCACTAAAAACATAAACAATAAGTCATAGGCAAAACGACAAATAAACTCCACTGCCTTCATTTTTGTAAAAAAATGGCCTCTGCAGTAGATCTTTCTTTTTTACATGTGAAGTTATCAAGAGTGTCGTCTGAAACAGCTGAACAAACCTTCTCTGGTATATATGTGGATATTCCTTCACTAGTTGTTCAGCCCTGTGCAGGAAATACAGAGAGACACATCTATTAATGCTCTAAAACTATTTTTCAACTGCCCTTATAACAGCCGTAAATTGGGGAGGGACACTCACAGATACTGCTGCTTGGGGCTCAGTACTGGGCTCAATGCCTCGCCCAGCTTCTCAAGATTGAACAAACCGCTGTTCGCCTGTTGACCGATGCTATACCTGCCCTCGTCGTCCGATGTGTTGGGTATAAAATCTGCGGAGAGCAGACGCGGTTAGCCTTCATAAAATAGGCCTTGTTTATGGAGGGGGGGGGGGGGTTTCTCAATTTGGACTTCACTAAAGTCAGATTAAACACTTCGATTATAGAAAATATAGGTTGATCTAAAATGCTAACCATATACTAAATAACCCTGTCAAAGAGAAGCTGTATCAGAATAATTACCAAGTTAAAGAATTAGACAATTAGAAATAGAAATATGCTGAAAACGGTCAAACCTCTGCGTTAATAAACCATCGTGTGAGTTAATAAAAATCAATTCAAATAATAGTAATAATAAAAATAGTCAATAGCTAAAATGTATCAAATCTACACGCACATTCAAGCAATTATAAAATAAGAAACACTTACTTGGGTCGTAAGACTCTATGAAGCCGAAAGGGCCATAATCAATGGTAATTGAGAGCAAACTGAAGTTATCGGTGTTGCACACTCCTAAAAACAGGGTTGAAATATATAACTATTAATACAGCAACAATGATCCAATGGGTTCAGGAGAACGCACCACACAGAAGAAGTCACTCCCTCCACGTGCCCTGGAAATCTCACAGCAGCCACCAGTCCTGCTGTGTATCTGCTCTAGAGCAAATAGCCTAACAGAGAATTCAGTATTGAGTGAATGATGGTGAGCACTATCCTGGACTTTCACCCTTTAGTCCTGTATTCTGCTTTACTATTCAACTTGCTTTTAAAAAAACAAAAAGTTTTGATCATGATTTAATAACACTTTATCCATGAATTTACAATTACAGTGCTCTCTATTTCTCTCCTTTGTTAGATAGGCTAGCAATTGTGAGAAGTCTACCAGATAAATGTGAATACAAGTAAAAAAAAAAAAAGGAAAGACTCTAAAAACATGAACCACTTGTCAAACCTTGACCGGTAGTGACTAGTACTATTTTTAGTCTGAAGCATTAAAATTCTGCCTTTTAAAGGCACTTGACCGAGCGCAGAGTGAGCCCTGAGTTTTTCGGTTATAATCCAGATCATTACATTAGTCGAGTGCGACTGTGGATTAAATGGGTTTCTCTCGGCTCATTGCAAATGAGTGTCTCATACCGGCTTCCCTGGCGCTAGCAGTAGTGTCAAGGGGGACGTGTTCACTGCCAATCGGTGCTGAACCACTCGCGCGGGCTATGTAGCCAGCCGACTGAAAAAGAGATGGGTGGCTGAAAGGCGACTAGGATTGGAGGAGACTAGTCATACTTCCTCACCCTCCCTTATGTTTGGTAGTGGGAGTCATAGCGATAGTTATATGCACACTGCGATTCCAAATTGTGGAGAAATGTTAAATAAATGGAAATTTCTTATTTATTTAGTAACTCTGGTGACAGTGAAAAGTAGCACTTATTTCACCCAAAGAAAATTTATTTAAATGAAGTACCTAAAGCTTAAAAATGGCACCCTTACCGTGTGCAAAGCCAAATGACATCCACTGGGCTATGAGGTGAGCCGTTTCGTTTATAACTTTGGAATAAAAGACCTAAATGACTCAAGAAATTACATTTTACTCAGTGTCTTTCCTGAAACATACAGAACTAAATAAAGATACAATAGTGGCCAAAAATACTGGCACCCCGTACACTTTTTTCAAATACACCTTTTTTCCCCCAAAAGAAAATTTTTTGGACTCTTTTTGGATGTCTTCTGTTTGCAGTTACAAAACAAAATAATCAGAATAATTTTTTTTGCTTATTCCACAAAGAAATCCTAAAATGGCGCAGACAATATTATTGGAACCTTCTAGAAGTAGAAAATAAGTAGAAATAATTATATTTAAAGGAGGTGAAACCCCTTTACTTTGGAATTGAACTCATCTGTGGTGAGTTGCATGTGCCTGCAATGAGCATGGAGAAAAGAAAGAAAACCAGAGAACTGTCTGAGGAGGTCAGACAAAAGATTGTAGCCAAGCATGGACAATGGTGGAGAAAGCACCTCGAACAACTGCCACACAGATTCAAGCTGAGCTTCAGTTACAGTTCAGACAGCTTCAGCTTGCACCATCCGTTGCCAACTCAATAAAAGAGGTTATATGGTAAGAGACCACACTGCAGAGAGAGAGACATAAGAAAGCCCAACTGAAATTTACCAAAACGCCCCCTGAACATGCCAAGCTCCTTCTGGGAGAATGTCCTTTGGACAAATAAGACCAGATTAGAGCTTTTTGGTAAAGCACACCATCTCTTTGTTTAAAGAAATAAAATAAATCCTTCAAAGAAAAGGACACCTTCAATTATGTTTTGGGGGTGCCTTGAACATGAAATAATGAAATCAGGAGAATACCAAGGCATTTTGGAGCACGATGAAGGAAGCTGGGTCTCCGTCGAAGGTCATGGGTCTTCCAGCAGGACAATGACCCCAAACATACTTCAGAAAGAACCCAAGAATGGTTCAAGACAAAACACTGAACTGTTCTGTAGTCCAGATTAAAATCCTATTTAAAACTCATGAGGAGAACAGCAGTTTGGAAAAGACAACCTCCAAATCTTATAGAACTGGAGCAGTTGGCATAAGAGCAGTGGGCCAAACTGCTAGTAGAGGTGCAGGAGGCTCATCGATGGCAATAGGAAGTGCTTTATAGTCATTTTGTCCAAAGGCTGCACTATTAAAACCAATGGTTCTGTAATAACAGTCAAATAAAGAATGGTGAAGACCAAAGACTTTGGTCAATTTCAACTTCTTTTTAGGGAAATTGTAAATTGCTTGAAAAAAGTGCACGGGCATCAATATTTTTGATTGTACTAGTTCGACTGTACTAGTTTATCATAAACTGGATAATACTGCTCTTAAACAATCAGCATTAGTATAATTAATCATATACCTAAAATTGCTTAAATTTTCATTACATCAAATTAAGCCGTGTGTATAACTATTGAAGTAAAAGTATTTATTTTATGCAACTGTTACAATATCCTTAAGCAAATATCAAATCTATGACAAAACACAGCTGGCCATTACTTGAATATTCCACTAAGATGATAAGGTTCAGACATAAAATTTATTTTAATTAACTGAAAACACATTTCAAATTGAATAGAACACAAAAAACCCCTGCTTGTTCCACTCACTTTTAGTATGGACCGTACACAAATAATACATTAAAATCCCAATACATTTAAAGAGGAAAACTTACTAAATATTTGTCGGGATCACTTGAACGTATGGATGGGAAATATTTTTCCACAACAAAGTCCAACAATTTCCTATTATATAAAAAAAAAAAAATAATAATAATTTTTAAATGCATATCTTTTTTTTAAATCACCTTATTTTACCTTAAAATGTTTTCTTTGCAATTATAGAAATTTTCAGCACCAGTCGTGTCTTTTTGAACAAAGTCCGAATAAGAGTATACTCTGAATACTCACCTTAATAGATCCAGTTCACCGGACCTGGCTAAGATCTCCACTGAACCTATACGGAACCATGACTGAGCCAAGCGAAGAACAACAGCCCCTAGGTAGTTAATAATACTATGATGAATTAGATTTTATGTAGAATCGGTCTTTCATGTTTAGGTTATAATTTTACATAAAAGCATTTATTTGACAGAAAGTGTTCTTAAAAAAGGTCCTACCTCTCTCTTTCTTCACGTTGCCATTGTAGAACATATCTCTCCACACTGGCTCATTGCTTAAAATGAGGCTTTTAAAGCAAAACAAATTTTTATTTATTAAAAATGTCTTAGGAATCCTAGCTTTTTACATGAATGTAGTCTTTGATGTTTATTTTTTGTCTTCTGTATAAGCCGGTCAGTAGTACGGAGCAATTTTTAGATTTCCAAAATGAGTTTCTGGAACAGATGGTATGGCCTTCACAGAGCCCTGATCTCAACATTGAGGCTGTGTGGAATTACCTAAACCGACAGAGGCAAGCCAGACAGCCAAAATCTGTAGAAGAGAACAATTGACCTGCCGATTTTCTTATCAAACTGCACAGTGTACCTAAGGTTGGTAAAAAAGGGTGGTCACTTCAAATATTTTTGTTTACTGCCCTTTATAGCATTATTTATAAATTTACTTTTGATTTTATATTAAAATTTTCATTTAATTATTTTTGAAAGCATCTTCGCTTTACACCTTTTTTTTTTTATGTGCCTGAGATCAAAAGCAGTTACGCTTCCAAAAACATTGCATGCTTTTTTTGTTATTTTCCAGCTTTGTGACAGTTAAAACAAACATGTTTGACCTTCCTAAAATTTGAGCAATAATATACGATTAACAAACAGTAAAATCTAAACAAGCATTCTATTCCAACAAAATTTGAACAGTATTTGACAATATTTTACCAGAATGTGGCCATTGTTAAAAAGCTTCTGGTAAAAAAACAATTTCCACCCCCTCGGACAGTTCTTTATATCTGCTATAGAATTCTGTTGTAGTTAGCTATTGAAGTGCTCCTAGTAAGGTTTGATCAGACCCAGGGCCAGATGCAGCCTGCTTTGACTGGGGGTGCATTGAAAATTTCTGGGGGGGTGGACTTTTTCATACAATATAAACTGTAACATTTTTGGCTGAAGTCTAAAGGAGCTGGGGGGCGAGGCAGAAATCTGGGGTGGGTAGCCCAACTCTGCACCCCTCTGTATCCAGCCATGATCAGACCATAATTTTGGTCTCTAAGATTTTCTGTACTTTTAATGTCTGCCTTTTAATCCCTCTGGAATTTCATAGGTTGCAATAAACAAAGATGCTATTTTATAACCACCTATCAACATTTCAGTGTTGAGGTTTTCAATACTGAAACTCAACAGCTAGTGGTGTCACAGAAGATAACAGCCAATGCAACTGATAAATAATTTCTCCATATTTAACAATAATTTACCTGCCAGCCCTGCTTGTGGGGACACCCAGGCAGTGCATGGCCTCACTGCACAGGAACTCCCTGACTGAGGAGCGGACTATGGCTCGCCCGTCTCCTGACCTGCAATACACACCAAAGACTTTCACGTGCTTCGCCCCATACCTTCCATCCTCACACGAACCCTCCAGGCACAAGGTTGCAGACGAAGACCCTTTTTTTAACAGTTTGCCACTACTTGACAGGTTACATTGAACAGTCTAATTCTGAGGCCCTAAAGGCATGAAGTTCTCTGCTCACTGCTAGCTCACCTTAAAACTAAAAAAGTGGAAGGTAATACCACAAAGGTACATTGTGCAAGTCTTACCTTGAATAGGGAGTCTTTCCTGAGCCTTTCAGTTGAAGCTCCCAAGTCTTACCCTCTCTGTGGGATTAAATGCAATATTTAAAACAGACATTCGGATGACGGATAGAAATGGCTCAGGACTGGAAGAACAGTTATGACAGACAACAATAAATAAACTATGACAATCAACAACCAAAAACAGGCACACTACGCTCAGTGAGAAGAGTGATTATCAGCTTTCTAATTTCATGTTTAACTGACCTTTTCCCCCACTAGGATTAGCAATTAGTTCTAAGATCAGTCATGGCACACAAATTACATATAAAAACCTAACTATCCTAAATGAACTGGGAAAGTGAATGATTTTATTTCTGGATGAATCTGTGCCTCTTATTTGTACATTCACATTGTTACTCACTTGTTTGTGTATTCACCAAGCAAATGAGCCCTCCCGTCTCCTAGCTGGCCAGCCCAGTAGCCAAACTAAGAATGGGGAGGAAATTATGCAAATTACAGGTAGGTTTTTAGAACTTGGAGAATGAATAAACATTTTGGAATTAAGGCATACCTGATGACCCCCGTAACGATGCGCAAGGGGAACCGATCCTTGCAACAGCTTTCCACCACTGAAGTAAAGAGCGAAATCATCCGTTTTGGACACAGACACATCCAAATCTAAAATGTCCTCCAGGACCTCCTAAGAAAACCATGTATAAATAGCGAGAACACGATTATTACATCCAACCCACATACTACTGATTTTTTTTTTTTAAACTGCGAAGATCTTAAGACAGTTATTCAGTTGACGCTCGGAGACATCGCACAGCTTACAGTTTTACACAATTATGCAGCTTTAATAATTAAATTAACTAGCTGGGCTAGGTTTTGAAACCTCATCCACTTCTCAACCCAAATAATATTGGTCTTCTATTTTACATTACCTGCGATACAGCAACTATTTTCAGGGGTCCTTTGAGGGGGGTTGGCTGAGAAAGGGAGAATATGCTGTTTTTCACAGTGCCGACGAAATTTCCATCAACATCAATGGGGAACGTATCTTCAAAGCAGAATGATTTAATCATTTTATTTTGTTAACCCATTTTTGCAATTTGAAATAACATAATAAGTGGTCTTAATTAATCTATTGATGTAATCCATTTGGTATAAACATTTTACAATGCAGTTGAATTTACCAATCAGATTTCTGCACGATATTTTGAAGACTTCCATAGAGTTTAGTTTCTTCCAAACGCAACTATAGTTAGTACTCTTGGGGCAATAAAAATGTCTCTCATCGAGCCCACGATTATCAAAGTAATGCAAGTTTGTAGCGGTCGATTCACTTAGCATGTCAAAGATAACATATGCTGCAAAGCCTAGTATCATACGGGTCATGGCTTAAAACGTAGCATACAAGAACCCACAAGGAAATTTTTGAAATACAATTTTAACTTAATTTAAGTCTTAAATAAATTAACGTATGTGGTATATAAGACATAAAACGCCCTGCCTACGTTCTCCCTTAAACGTACTGTATTACCAAATAATACTAGTTCGCAGATTGAAAATAATAGTAGCTGTAAATAAATGACCAGGTATAACGAGTATGGCAACTAGCGTAGTTTCGCTTCCCTTTGTAATTTGTTTTATTTGTATCGTAACAACTGGATGGCGTTATTTCAAATCATGTCCAATTATTATCTTTTTTACGGATAAGAATGCAACATGCGAAAGTCGGATTCTACCCAACCAACAACAACAGTAAGCTAGTATGGCTGAACAAAGTGAAATAAATAAACATAATTTAATGACTAAAAACTGTCGGTTTTATTTGAAGCCATGGTAAAGGGGATCGGGTAATATATCGAGGTCGCTGTTGTGCAGTATTTCCTTTTCCCTGACTCTTGTCTTCTTCGATCGGTTACGACTTCCGTTTCCTGTCAAACATTTTATAACGTGCTCACGGGTGATTGTGGGAGAACATGGCGCTCCCGTGGAGACATTGCTGGAGGATAACTTTTGGGAATAATGTTAGAATAGCTTTGTTACATACAATACGTGGTAACGGAAGACCAGCTACAATTGCAGCCACATCGGTGAGGACAAAGTGTTTAACCACTAGTTTGAAAAACTGCTCGAATTCAATGGGCGTGTTGACAACCTAAGAAGGTCAACCGGTAGTAAGCTAACTGTCTGTTACGGTATGGAGGCAGTCTGGTACTGCTAGCATTTAATGTCAGTAAGGGAGTGTGATTTAAATTTATTCGGTATAATGCAACACGAATAACGCTTACCAATAACACGTTGCCGACGTTCTGTGCCAGCGAAACATGCAAGTTTACACATCGAGATTTCTAATAAGCAGGCTAGCGGCTCCATTCATTGAGCTGATTTAGAAGGTCATTGGCGTTACTCAGATCTTGAAGTAGTTGTCAAGAGCATTTCCTGTTACCGGCTACTGGTTAGATCAACTATTTCATTCATGCGCCTGACAAGCGAAGGGTGAATAGAGCTCTATTGCATAGACACAATAAGAAGTATCCCCGTTTAATTGTCGAAAGAGATCTTTGCCTGTTTTCGGAATTCTATGTTTGTGTTTGGAATTCATTATTGATTTATTTCAGGTTTTATGTGGCGGCAGACCTGTGAATGTAATGTCACTCAAGAAATGTTGCACTCTATCGAGGTATGTTGTGTGTCACTCACCAGCCAGACAGTCTATGGATATCTCGGCAAAGTGTTTATTTCTTTTGTTTTTCCCTGTAGGTATGGTTTTAGCTTACTGCACACTACACAGAATACCTGGAGCTGCAACTCGATCCACAGTGATGCCAAATTAAAAGATCCCTTCACACTAGCTCAGAAAGACTTGAACAATTTATATGAAGATATCAAAAAGGTGAGTTGGCACGAATATAACGGAAAATAAAATCTGTGTGTGTGTGTGTGTGTGTGTGTGTGTGAATTGAATATTAGGTATACAAAGTTGTTTTTTTTTTTTTTTGTTGTTTATCAGACGGTTTTCTAAATAAAACCAAGGTCTGCCTGGTTTTTAGAAAATGTGTATTTTTCACAGGAACTGTTTGTTTCTAAATTGGAGCTGAAGTCCTTGTGCGAGTACTACTTTGATGGAAAGGGAAAGGCCTTCCGGCCCATGATAGTGGTACTAATGGCTCGTGCCTGTAACCTTCACAGCAACAGGGATGGGTAAGATGGTTGCTCAGTTCCTTGTCTTTAGCAGCTGCAGGTTAAGGTTTGCTAGCTTGGGATTTGACTGAAATCCACAACCCAAGCGTTTGTTACTGAAACCACTAGCACATTGTTAAAAACAGAATTTGTCTCTTCGAGATAAATATGCTCATATTTATAAAATGGCAGTAAATGTACATGCATGTGTGCTAATGCCTGCTGTCTGATGTAATTTCATGTTATTTTTTGATGTCCAAAGGAAAACCTGAATGCAGGATACTTGCGTCTTCATTTATATGTGGCATTATGTGTTGCCACATTCTACTGGATCAGCTTAAAAGTAACTAATATCGAACAATCCCCCAGGAAACCTTTCTATACTTTTCAGGTTTTCCTTTGGACGTGAAAATAACATAACATAACATCTCGACCATAATAACATCTCTTCAACACAGAGATTAGTTTCACTAAGAAAAATCTTAGTGTTTTCTGGTTTCCTTCTATGAAACCATACTTTGTTTTTCCATTTACACTACAAAGGGATCTTCTGCCAGGTCAGCGATCGATTGCCATGATCTCAGAGATGATCCACACAGCCAGTCTGGTACACGACGATGTCATCGACGGGTCAGACACAAGGAGGGGGAAGACCACCATCAATGAAGTCTGGGGCGAGAGAAAGGTGGGATGGATGTTCTGAATATTCTGCGGCAGTGACCACCGGTCACCTCTGCATAGTTCTTCCCTGCTTATATAGTTGCATGAATAACAATAATTTAAATGGCTCATTTTCCCAAGCACAACTAGAAGTGGGATTGCAGGGGTGGGAAAATGTATTTACCGTGTTGTGGTAACCCAACGCATGCGACTGTCCTGTATGAAAGGAGCAGCACATTCATTCATCAGCCCCGGGTCTCTCCCTCTGTCATAGGCCATCCTGGCAGGAGATTTTATCCTTTCTGCAGCTTCGATGGCACTCGCCCGGATTGGCAACAACACTGTGGTGGCGGTTTTGTCACAGGTCATCGAGGACCTGGTGAGAGGTAATTCAGCTCTGTTTTATCAGTGCAGTGTAACAGAATTTTTACTTGGAACAATTAAAAAGAAACTAATCATACTATAACCTGAATCGGAGGTTGGAAACCCTCGAGAGCCTTTCATCAGCAGTGTATTTACTCAATGTGAAACCATTTCAATTAAATAAGAGGTGAAGTGGAACTAAAAACCAGACAGAATGCATGCATGGATCAGGGTTGCCAACCCCTGCTCTAAAAGTCTTGGTTAGCAGTGAAACTGGAAAAACATAACGGTGCTCTTCCCCAAAAGTGATGGAAATGTTTTATTTCCAGGTGAATTCATGCAGCTGGGGTCCAAAGAGAATGAGAATGAGCGATTTAAACATTACCTTGAGAAAACCTTCAAGAAGACTGCCAGTCTGATCGCGAACAGCTGTAAAGCAGTATGTACGTTGTGTCTTGCAACGAGCAATGGAGACATGGAGAAACATTTTTTTTTTTTTTACAAATACGAAAAAGTTTTAACGTGTACCACTGGTCGTTGTACTATCCAGGTGTCGATTCTCGTCAACTCTGATCCCGAGGTACATGAAATTGCTTTCCAGTATGGGAGGAATGTCGGAATTGCATTTCAGGTAATTTTGAGTTGTTACATTTATCTCCCAGTGTAACTATATACAGCCACTTACTGATTTGATTTTATCAGAATATCATAGAGCTCAAAATTTGTGCCAGTAGTTGATGATTTTGATCTGTTCGTTGTCTCCTGTAGCTGGTGGACGATGTGCTAGACTTCACGGCATGTGCGAATCAGCTTGGAAAACCATCAGCGGCAGACCTCAGACTAGGCTTGGCAACAGGTCCAGTCTTATTTGCCTGTCAGCAGGTGTGTGTGCACACGCTTGTCCCTTATGACAAAAAAAGTGTTTAATTTTAGCACATGGTTCTGCTTTAAAGAGTAAAACGTGTTTGGTCATTATAGAAATCCTCAATGTTATTTCATTTCCAATCCAGTCACTTGTTTGTATCATGATGTAAAGTTAATCAATGTTGACTAGGAATACTGAAGTGAATTTCTTTCAGGCCTTTTAACCCCCTTAGTCCAGGCATGCCAGTAAACATGGGATTGGATTGGTCCATGTGCTTGTAAGAACGCAGGAACAAAAGGGAATTTGGAAAAGGTTTTTGATGCCTAGGTTACATAGTGCGTCTTCTGCCATGGTTTACCACGGTTTACATGGTTTTGTTATTTTTCAGTTTCCTGAGTTGCATGCAATGATCATGCGACGGTTCAGCTCAAGCGGTGATGTGGATCGTGCCTGGCAATATGTTCTGGAGGTAAAGCCCTTTGTTACTTGTGAGGCTGTCTCCATGAAGAGTCATGGTTTGCAAAACCACCCAACTTTTCTCTCCTCAACACAGAGCGACGGTGTCCAGCAAACTAGCTACCTCGCCCAGCGTTACTGCCGAGAGGCTATTCGTCAAATCAGCAGGCTGCACCCTTCCCCTGAGCGAGAGGCCCTGATTAGACTGACTGAGCTCCTTCTCACCCGGGACAAGTGAACCCAACGTCCGCCTCAGGCAGCTAACTCTTAGGATTGGGTCAAGATGAGGAAGGCGGAAGAACGGTGCTCTGAATGAAGAGCCCCATCCTGGGAATCCTGAACTGCTCAAACGGTGGAAGGAAATGACTTTATTTTTTAAAGACTCCAATGTACTGTAAACACTGCGCTCTTTCAGTCCTCCACACTTCCCATGTGACAAATGGAGAAGGCAGCCCCTAGGAAGGACAGGGACTCCAAATTAATTTTAAAAATCTATGGAATTCCTGAGTTGACGCGAGCGGAAATGTTACCGTATCGTGGATCTGTTTACATTGTCCCTGAAAAACCGTCCATGCTGCAAGACCAATGTGATCATGTAATCAAGTCTTGTTATGGGGAAGTTGTTATGATGGTACTTTTGTACAAGTTCTTAACAATCGATGCCTTAATCCGCTGTGTACGCAAATAAAAACAGCTGTGTTTTGTTTTGTTTTTTTAAAGATACCTCCTTTTTTTATTTCCAATCACCACAGTAACGTGTAGATAGGAGTGTTTATTATAAAAGACTGTACATACATTTCAAACATTATATATACAAAGAATAAAGCAACTTTTTCATCCCTAGCTCTAAAAGTCAGACCTCTTTGAACGATAAAGCAACTATGAAAGCGGTCGTACTATATAACAAGCCCTCATGGTCGAGAGGAGAATATTTGGCAACCCCAGTAAGAAAGAGGGAGACAAGTTGTGCAAGCTGAGTGAAATGCTTTAATTCTAACGGATGGTTATAAATGTTGAAATAGAAACTGTTTTACAGCCACTGATTATGGTATACATGGAGAATACTAAATCACCTGTTAATTATGGTCAGGGAGAACTGACTATAAATCACAAAAACCTGAAAAAAATATAGCAAAATAAACCATAGTTTGAATTAATTTTTTTTTTTTGTATGAAAACTGCCCAGTGAAGGGCAAATGCAGACTCCTGCACTGTTCTTTACCAGTCAATTGTAAGGATGTATCAATGTAGTGCAGTTGTCACCAAGCAAACACATTCTGTGAAATAATATAGAGCTACATTTTCTTAGAAGACTGGACCCAAGGGCCACTATGATCTACATTTTACATTACCATTGTTGACACAGACCAGCCAGGTACAATAAAGAACTGTCTTTTCAGAGCACACTAAACAATCACTGAGGTTTCGTGTTGAAGACTGGGAATGAATGGATATTTTAACACCAGGGTCAGAGCAGAAGTTCCGGACTTCTGCCTTTCTGGTGACCAACCATTAAAAATAGTTGCTTTATACATATAGCCGGATGTAAAAATTTATGTAAATTTAATGATATCAAATGTTTAAATACAAATTAGAGCATTTAAAAAATAAGACCATCAACGAGTCCACAAATGTTTTAGACAAAACATTGAATTTCATTCAAAACAAATCGAGTGCTCACTGTAAATATTACAACATAATGGAAATAATTGTAGTTAAAAGTATAAGTTACAATACATTTCTTTTTAGATTTGTATGCATGCTTAATGCCAATATCTGAGTACACTTTAGGAATGACCAATACCCTGAAATACAAACAAAATAATTCCTGTATTCTGATAAGCAGATAAGCTTGCATTCCACATCCAAACCACATCAGCCGTTGTGGCAGGCTAGTGAGGAAGGGAGAAGAATGGCACAACATAAAACCAGTTGAGTCAATAAAACAATCCCCATCCGACATGTTCAGCTGTGGTATAGACTGCTCAAGACACTGCAATGAACATTCACAGGAATACACTAGACAACCTACAGGTAGCGCCTTACATTATGTACAGAGAATAACCAGACCGAATTTTAACCAAAACATCAGAATAGGAATAAGCACATTATTATATACTGTATTTCATTTTAAACACCCGCCCGCCCCCCACCCACCTTCCCACAAACAAAAAATAAAAACATAGCAATAAATTGTTTATTTGAGATCCAAAAAGAACATACATTCTGTCATATCTTAATGCACTTATCTATGCTTCGTATGTAAGATTAACGCTTCATGTCTAGATATGACTGAATAGAGTTCCCTCAATCAGTGTAGTGCATGATCGACTCCACGTAGTTTCCGGGGAACAGGCCGGTCACCCCGTTGCAGACGCCCTCGAACCAGCCGTCGTCATTCTTCTTGATGATGTAGATAATGGCACCCTCCATGAAGGATAGCTCGTCATCCTTGTCCTTGGCATAGTCATAAATTGCAACAACTAAAGAGGAAAGAACAGAGGAGAGAGAGTTAATATGACTGTGAACATGAATACCCAAATGTTAAAAGCAAAGTTTATGGTGTCAGTGGAAGGTCGTTTTACTTTTCTCAAATTTTTTTTCTCCGGGATAAATAGGGCGGCACTAAACTAGCCTTGATGTTATTAACAGAGCGCAGAATTCTCACAAGGGAAAATCTGAGATTGAGTCCTGGGGTGCAAGGCATGAAGGTCACCTTTCTCTATGTAGGTCTTGGGGGCCCATTGCGGGTCCCCATCAGCATAGGGATCGTTGTATTGCACCACAGCCGCCTCTTCATCTTCATAGTCGACGGGAGGCGGAGGAGGAGGGGGCGGGGAGTCGTCAAACATGCCCAGGTCGTCGGGGGGTGGCGGAGGTGGCGGGGTTGGGGTGTCCGCAACTGTAATGGTGCGTCGAGAGGCACGGGGGGGGGGGGGGGGGTCAGAGCCCCAGTGCGGGGTGTGACGCAGAACAACGGCGGCAGAGCATGCATCTCAGCCCTCTACCCGTGGACCATGCAGCGGTGGTAAAGCGGTGGGTGTTAGGCCGCCTGTCTCATGCGACCAGTTAGTAAACCTACCGTCCCCATTCAAAGGCCTGCGGTTTCGCCTGCCACTAACCTCATGCTTGTGTCTTCTCTTTAGAAGATAAAAAAAAAAAAAAAAACAAACAAAGGGAATCCCCCCCCACAGAAAACCTATATCAGATCAGGTGTTTATACCTGACGGATCCGTCATGGATTTCCACTCACTTCCTATGGAACTATATAATTTACTAAGATGCCAGAAAATACTGGACAGAAAAAAAGGGTGGGTAAAAGAAAACCAAACTGACCAGGATTAATTTTAATATCCGGTCATCCTGATTAATGTAGTAAAAGACATGACTTTTAGGATGTTTGGCTCTGCCGCTTTGAAAGTAAGGCTGAAATTTGGGACATGACATTCTGATAAGGGTAACTGAAGTTATTTGTCTGAAGGTTTTATATATATATATATAAAAATTCAATAAAACACTTCCCAACAGGCAGTGCTGCAGCTAACATCAGTAGAGGGTAGCAGAAAGCACCGGAGTTCTATAACCCAAAGGACCATTCATACTTCTCTCAGGGGACAGAAAGGGCAGTTTTTCCATTTAGGCCCTCGTTTTAGCCTCTATCTTTCTCTATCCATCTTATGACCAACCCACCCTGATGGCAGAACAGGAAACATGTTGATTGGGTGAATCAACACTACAAAAAGTTAAATAAATTCAAGTTGAGACAACTTATGGAATCTGAGGAATGTGTGTCAATGGAGATATTTGTCGTAACATACAACATTGCCATTGGATTTCTAGGATTTGTTTTTTTTTTAATCATGGAAATTAAATGATTAGATGATGTAACAAGAACTAGAAAAGGTTCCATATCTCAGAATTCAACCCACAAACAGGGGCAGCCTGCACTCTAAGAACTGCAGACAGAATACGCTTACGACATATTTAAAATCATACACATCAGTTTAAATCAATATTGCTTGCTCAAATATAGATTTTTTTTGTTGAAAAAACAATCAATTTACCGAGTGCAGCCAATTTCCAAATTTATGGAACAGCCATCATGAAGGGAATTAAATAAGCAATTTGCACGCTGCACATGGAGGATCCTGCATTTATAATGATCTGGTGCCAAGTTGGTTTGGCTTGACTAGGCAGAGGCCTATAGCCATCTTTTTAAAATCATGTGTCTGTCAGATTGTTTTGATGTTGTTAGTTGGCAGCGTGAGTGTTCAGAAACAGCCATACTAAATGTGTCCCCTGCCAGCAGTAATGGCAATATGGCATTTGTCAGAGGAAGACTTTAAATGCGGAATAGGAGACGACAGCATGGACGCTAAATCTACGGAACGAGACAAACAGGAGCACAGCACAACATGCCGTGGGAGTGGAGGGGGCATGCTACTCCCGTAGTGGCCACTAGGTGGCACAAATCGTGGACTTACTGTTTTCCTGCACCCTCGCCACAAAGCCTGTGAGAGGTATCTGTGGAGTCAGCTGCGGCATAGGAGGAGGAGGTGGGGCGATGGACACTGGAAACACACATTCATGCAAACCCACACACAGATGTGCAAATACATTCACACACGCACAGAGGGGAAGGCCGAATGGAAACGGGAGGGGGGCAAACAGAAGCAAATGTCAGTCACAGGAAACAAGGGACATTGCGTGACAAAAGGGCAGAGGCCCCTCATTTGCCGGGATCCTCCTAAAAGGGCAAGGTTTACAGGTGCTCACAGTAACTGCCTTTACAAATAGCAATGAATGGGGGGGGGGGCACATTTTAACTATTGTCCTTTAAATGTCAGGTCTCCCAACAATATTTCTGTATTTCTGCATTCAGCTCAAACAAATGGGGAAACAGTATTCCAGTAAATACCCAGACTTGGATGCTAGGCAAGGAAAATGTGAATACTCGTAATACAGAGCAAAGAGATCCCCGAATGAAAGTTAACTGATGTGCCACAACCCCAGCAATGAAAGAGACAGTATAAAGGAAACCAAGGTAGTCCTAAAATGAGCTTTAGCTAAGAAGAACCCAAGTCAAGGTATCTTGCGAGATTTTTGAAAAACTTCTATTTAAACGATTAATGACTGGGGGGGGGGGGGATCTAGATATTTTATTTCCCGTTGCCTAACAGGAATCCGCCCACTATGGGCAGAGGAGAGCCTGGTATACATGCAGGCCAACAGGGGGCGCTGTGTGCAGCAGTCCACTGTAACGATGACCTTTCGTCTGCCTCCCTTGAGCCCCGCTCCATTTCTCTCCCATCCCCTGTGGTGCCAGCTCTACTCACACGGAACTAACGCACTCAGCACTACCCTTCACCAGCGGCTGCAGAGAAACTAGAAGTCAGTACTGCTCATCTCCTTTTTCAGGCAAACTGAGGACTCACCCTGGTTTTAGAACTATGAGGCAGATACCACATTCAGTGAAGGAGCTGCTTCATTCCCTTAATCTTTTTCACAAAAGAAAAGTGCCGATTTTCAAAACTGTATTTACAATAACGCTTTGTCAATTTGCATGCCTAAATGCAATGAATGGTGTTAAACAGGTGGGAAGTGGAACTGAATGTGAAGCTGCAGGGCCACTTCAACTGGCGCAGAAGCAGAATTACAGTCAAAAGTCAAACAGTCAAAAATCAGTTGCACTGATCGGCAACTCAAAACTGACGTCACGTACTCTAAAGCGCCTTAGCATCCGACTGCACGGGCCCATGCCTGCGGCACACAGCGAAGCAAATAGCTGCGATAACTGATCAGCCAATCCTTACCCCCCGGACCTTATTCTCAGTTTAACAAGGCATTACAACTTTCCTCAATTCAATACACCTGCAAAGTGTACAGTTAAGATTTCAGCCGCTCCACATTTCTCTGCATGCAAAGATACATTGTTATATGCAGTATGGTATGGTATATTAAAACTGCACAATACAATTCATATGAAATCATGTCGCCATGTATACTCATCTGTTCAGAAATTAATCTTGAAAATGACTAGTGTTATTTAGCTCATGATCGGAGGTTGAAGTAACACTGTCCACTTCAACAAGTGCCTTTAAAAAAAACCTGTCAATGTTTAAGCAGATCCTGCAAATGACTTTCGGACAAAGCTGCATTTTTATTCAAATGCGGAACCGGAACAGGACATTTTGTGGTAATGAAAATGATTCATGTAGCTGTGTAGCAAACCAGTGTTGCATTGATACAACTTTTACCGTCAACATTTTGTCACTTGGCAAAGTGTGTAAATTGATATCAAAGCCACTACTGATTTTTTTTTTTACATGGTGGGGCCAAAAAAACGTAGATAATTCTTGATGGTCTTACTAAATATCAGGAAGGAATACAATTATGCACAGATAAACAAATAGCAAAAGATAGTGCTGAACATGAGGTTTTTGGATAGCTAGAGGGATGGAGACGGGTGAGCCTTACTTGAGTTGTGGGGGTATGCGGGGGGCCCGCCATTAACGTGCGGCTGCGGCACGGAGAATTGCGAAGCGACGGAGGGGGCACGCCGGTATGTCCCTGTTGCCGAAATGGTGGAAACGGAAGAGGTGGTGGAATTGTGCCGGGAGATCTGCCGGGAGATTGTGCCGAACTGCGACATGGGGATGGGCCCGAGACCTGGGCCCGGAACAGCCACTGCCACCACCAGAGAGAGAGAGAGGGAGAGGGTAGCAGAGAGACAGGGGGAGAGGAGTGGGGGAGAAAATGAGAAACACCCAATTACTCTCAGGAACCATCTCCCAGTATGGTGAGGAGACCCGCACACCGCTCACCACAGAGACCGGAGAAAAGAGAGAAAGGGGGCAGGCATCTCATTCAAATGACCACAGCAGATGAGGATGAGCGGGAGAAATAAGCTGGACACCGGATCTGAAGAAGAGCACAGATGGTTACAGTTATGCCTCACAAACACCAAAGACGTGCACTGCAGTGATGTCGCTACACGATGGCATTCTGGATTTCCTTTCGACTCCTCGTTGACAGGCATGCACACCTGTATAGAGCAACTGCACCCTAAAAGTACATGTATTTGCACCAGAACGCCTTCCCAAGATAATAATCAAAAAAGGCTTTGCAGAGTGTGTGTGTGTTTGGAAGTGTCAACACATCACGGTGTTGACAGTTTGTGGTGGACACTGAGCATTTGTCCAATCACTTCAAACTTCTGGGTCGCGATGTGAGCCCCACAAAGATCCTGTGACGATGCTAAATAGCAGGCCTCGGCACTTTTGCAATGTTCAGGGATCATAGGCCGACTCTTACAGCACACAGTGATTTCGCAAGCTAATGGTCAATGGATATTGCAGCGGTCACAGGTTCAGGAGAACTTTAAGGCATATGTTGAAACTGATAACAGACCATCCCCCATCTGCCGTTGTGTCAACATTTAAATTCTCACCATTGTCGCAAAAATCTTTTACATCTGATTTCAGATTGGTATTAAAGCCATGTTACAATATGTTTATCTTAGACAGGTCATTTAAAGTGAACAGAATCCTCTTACCTATACAACACTTTATCATGTTACACACACACACTCACAGCTCACAATATGAAAAGTGTGTATATGTAATATCACACACACACACACACACACACACACATCATTCTACTAAATGGATTTGTAGTAGTTCTTCATTCAACAGCAAAGGCAAATACAAATTTCATAAAAAGTCACAGGATAAAAAGGCACCCTAGTCAAATAGTTAATATAATAAACCAATGAGAATAGGCTAGATAATAATTAGTTGATTTGAGTGCTTGGCTGGCCTGCTCATACAGGAGTCCTCCAGTAGTAGGACTGGGTACTTGTTTTAAGCCCTTAAACAGGTGACATATGATAAGGGCTCAACAACAGCCGGAAATTACAGCAGACGTGAAGAGTGGAATTGAAAACCATCGTCACAGAGAAACATTGGGAGGCATGGGGAAATTCTGCACTGAGCATCAGGTCTCTACTGTGAACATCTAATTTGTTTGCTTGTTAATGTGGCATCTTAAGTGCATTTTGGGGGAAATTTGGGGACTTTATAACCTCATCGGCATCTCTAATTTATCAGAAACCTTTCTTCAAACTGGCGGAAAAAAAGAAAGAAAAAAACCGTTGGTCTTGATACTTGGACAGTGTAAGCTGCAGATACTCAGACTTTTGATGGGTGGACAGTTTACAACGCATTTTCCTGCCGATAAACATTTCCTGTTTACAGTAAAAACATGCTACGAATTCCACAATTTTATAAATGGGGAAACTTTCTGCAAATAAAGGATTAAATATCTTCACCTCAGCTCCTGGTCGAGAGAAATATCACTTTTCCAGTTTATAAAAAAATCTGGACAGTGAAATAAAGTCTTATAAAATTATACTTACAGACATGTCAACAATGAAAAAATTATAAAATAAACATAGGCCTACTTCTATCAATAGGGGCAAAAAGCTGCTCATGTTTAACTCCAATACCATGATAGTGAATAAGTTTACTTTCCCCCAAATGATCCAGCTTACTGCCATGCTTTGCCAAACCCAGCACACAGACACAGCCCAGATATGAATAATGTAGATGAGATATACACAAGCTTACTTGATTCTGGCAGTATCATTTAGTAACTCCTAAAGCCACACATTATGTAATGAAATCAACAATCTGTACAAAAGGGACCCCCAATCATAAAGTGCACTTGTGCAGAAGAAGTCGCTAATGGTTTAAAAATATAACTAAATAAACTACTATCTCATTGGAAACTCGCTCTTAAATGTATACATACATTTAACAAACTCAGAGGTATGTAAACTAGACAAAAACAGATCAAAGAACTGCTCAATTAAATAATACGGGCTGGTAGTTAGACAGAAGTTGAAGCTACCATACACTTAAACCGCTATGACTTGAAACACTTGCAGCTTTGCATTATGGGGCAGGGTTACAAAAAGCATGCTGATGGCTTTGTCAGAAAGTCTTCAGACTGTAAGAGTAACAGTGAAAGTTCAGCTGCATAAAATGAAAAACTCACTGCTTCTTGGAAAATCTGAAAGAATTCTGAATAATTTTTAAAAAAATCATTAGTGACTTCTTCACAGCGTAAAGGGACAGATCGAGAGAAGGAAGTAAAACCGAATCACCACAACAGCTCCCCTCCACCTGCGATATGTACACACCCATGATCGGCACAGCCCTCGAGGAGGGCCAGACAGATAGGCAGACAAGCAAGCTGGGTGCGGTGGGCGGTAGTCCAGTGGAGTCCACGCGCTCGGTACGCGGGGGGGAAGGGCTCACCTATCGTGGCCGCCGCCAGGGGGGGGGCCTGCCGAGGGGGCGGGGGGGGAGGCGGGGGTGGGGGAGGAGGCGGAGGGGCTCCCGGGGGAGCAAACATTGGCGGGGCTGAAACAGTCGGGGCAGAAGAGGAGGACAGTGAGTCCCAGGCGAAACAACGGCCATGTTTGTGAACAAAAGCAGTTGAAATCTTCTGCTGAGAATTTTTACTCTCTTGGCTATATGAATACCTCATAAAAAGGAACATCCAAAGTAAATGTCAAACCATTGAGCCGTTCCAAATTCTAATTCAAAACCTTGTCCCTTCTCTTCATTCACATAGACAGGCACACACACAGTAGTTCCCTGCATTGAAACAAGTGTTGCTATAGTGACCCACTCCATGACAGATCTATTCCTGTGCTGTGGCCTCATCCTGTCAGTGGTCTGCAGCACAAGCCACCGAATCTCTCTCCTCCACTCTCCACTGGGTGTCAAGCTGGGAACTGTATAAACATCCTTCTTTAAAACAGCCTCTCATTACATTCTCTGTCCTTTCAGAAAAACTCACCCATTGCACCGGCAGGTCGTACCTCCATTCAACTCAACTGGAAGTACATATTCTGCATTTAGTTGAACTTGGGAGGGAAAAAGCCACTTGCTTAAAGTCTAAAAAGCCAGATTGTAGCAGAAACACTATTATTCTACAATCATCTAATTTCATATAAAGATTTATTTGTTCATATAAATATGTAGACAGAGAAATCTGCATTTCTCTCCATACCTTCATTAAAAAAACAGGACAATGACCTGTTAATCGTAGTGGGATGGAAAACTGCTCAGCACAGAACTGGGAACACTTCATTTATTCGTGCAAATAGGAGCTCTATGCAGAGCCTCATTTTGGTGTGGTGCCTAATTGGAGATTCTCCCTGTGGCCGCGGGGCAGTATTATGGTAATTCAGTTTGCATAATGAACCACGTTTAAACAGTTCACTCCACGGCCGGGCGAGCCTTTCACTGATGGTGGCGGGGGGGCGGGGGGGCTTTGTTACTGCAGTCGGCTTGTCAGGAGCTGTATCAGCAAGGTTTCACTTCATAAACAGCCACCGAGGTAAGCAACTGCACCAGTTCACGGACAGAGGCGTCTAGCTACACAACGCTTCAATCTCCACACCAACAGCACACTGTTGCAACTCTAAATGACCGGTAAGTGAATTTAGGTGAAGAATCGACCATTGTTTCCAGTGTACTTTTTCTCTGAAGATGGCAACAACACATTACCTGCTTAAGTCGGATTAAAATCTTAGACTCACAAATCAACAGAATTGAGGTTCATGGGATAAGCTGATGGGATGTTATAACCTCTCCAGTTAATTACAGTCGGCGGAGATGGGCAAGACGGCTCACCTGGTCCCATGGTGGGAGGCGAGGGTGTAGGCACGGCGATGGGAATGCCAATACTGCTGCTGCCGCCGCTGTTCTCCCGACTGCCGCTGCCCCCACTGCTGCCACTGCAGAGAGACACGTGCACAGACACAAAATGTGTGACATCACAAGCTTAAAATGGGTGCTAACATAGTAGGCAGGGGGCAGAGAGAGGCCAGCAGAGCCAGGTAAGACCAGATATTCTTTTGGAACAAGAGATCCATCATGAAGAAATAAAACTTAGCAGAGGTAAAACCCTGCATCATGATGACACACACATACACACTAAGTTGCATTGCAATAGCGAGTAAAGCCAAATGTACCGATTCAAAAACATACTGATAATGATACATTTTGCTTATGTAGAAAAAAAATAAACCTATGTCCTATAGGGAATATTTCAAAGCAAACCACAAAAGCGACATAAAGCTAAGATTTTTTACTGGGCTATAAACATTTTACACAAAGCTGGCTGGGGACAGTACACAAAGGTGATATTAGCCATCCGTACAAATGAAACGGAAGGTATTCCTTATAAGAAAAAGGAATCCCCCGAATAACCGAACAAGCAAAGTGCAGTAAAAGGAAAACAAAATAAGAGCAACTAACTCTCCCCCATTTTACTAATGCAATACGAGTGCAACGGTGGCCTAAAGCAAAGACCTAACAGGAGGGTGATTAAGGACCTGCACATGAATACTCTATCAGCTGTTACGGACTTCCACTTCACTCCTGCAGCACAGGTGCAGAGGAAGCCTGGACAGCCCGGCAATAGCATATAAAGGGAAGAAAAACACCACAAAAGGGGGAAGGAGCACCACAAAACCAGCTGGGAGCTGGCACTCCTTTCATTCTACCCTGACAGGATAACGGAGGAGGAAGAGAGAATGACCTGGGTTTGGCAGGATGCGTCTCGGAACCCTAAGCCACTTTACATTTATATATAGTCTATAGTATAAGTCTTAACCGCTTCTAACTTGGCACAGATGTTAAGAAGGGGTTCACGAGGCAGGCATCTGAGATTATCAAGAGATTTAGTTCATTCGGTAATTTAGCCTGTGCTGCCTAATTGCACAATGTTCGCAAGCGCACGCACACGCACACTAATGGCAGGCCACACTTTGTGGGAAATCCACTCACAGTGCCCGGAGTCATTACCGCTCGATATTTGCACCACCATCGGTGGCCCTAAGCTAATGAGCAAATTACGGTTCATTACCATCACGCTCAACTGACTGTGACGGCCTCGCTCTCCGAGTTTTCATTTCCAAAAAATTGTTAATTAATAAAATTAAATACATATACACACACACACACACCTTGAACCCCTCTCTCATCCTCCAGAGTCAAAATAATACTTAATGCTACACGGTATCCAGAGGGAAAGACTTTTCATAATACAGGCCTCCGCTGTAAATTCAGTCTCTACCCAACCAGAAATTCTTAGCCACAGCGGTGTAAATCTGTCAGCAGTAAAAGGCAGGCCATTGGGCAAGGGAGCAGCTGGGAGCATGCAGCTGGGGGGAAATTAAAGGCGTCGTATTATTTACGGTTGTCACAGTCGACAGCGTTGCAGCCTTTTTAGTAAATTAAGCAACTTCAGTCAATCATATCTTTTGCACCAGAGAGAGAGTTTGGACTCGAGGAAGGAGATTTCTGCTTTAAAATGTACCTAATGAGCAAAGCTCTGAGCATTGCATTGGCTTCACTTTTGTGCCCTTGTCAGCCTGTTAGTGATTTACAGTATGTGCATTAGGAAACCTCAAGGCAAGCTATTTAGTTATTTGGTATGATTCAGGATGTGTGATTCAAGGAAATGTGTCCTCAGAAGACCCCTTGCTCCAAAGAAAGGGGTCTTCTGAGGACACAGTTACCAGAACTGCCAACCGAAACAGAATTTTTGGTAAACAAGGCATTCGTTCTTTCATGGCGTACGCATTTGTAAAACCCACGGTCATAGTGGGGGTGTTGGGTAGCCTGCAAATTAACTGCAGAGACTGGCTAAGGAGGACAGAAACAAAGCATGCAGTTTCCAGGCAACGGGACAGTGGTTTTGGAGTTAGGGGGTTGCTGAGTCAGTCAGCATTACCTGTGGGTCCTTGGTCTCTGGCTGAGTGAGGCAGTGCGGCCCGGGCTGTGTTGGCTACCCAGTCGGGCGGGGCTGGTCATATAGTCATTGGGCACCGTTGGGGGCTTGACTGGCTCAAGAGTCTTGTAAGGTGTGTTCCGCCTGCAGGGGCCACAGAAACAGCTGCTGTGATTTTTTCTTTTTCTTTTTTAAAACAAATTAATATGCAAAATACAGAAAGAAAATTCAATCCTCCAGTGGAATGCAAAAGAACCACATAAGTTATGTGCACTCAAGTTCCATAACAACAGCATGTCTACTGCCAGGAGTCTCAAAAGAGCATTTGTTACTACATCAGAGGCCTCAGAAGTCCTGCGTAAGATACTTTGCAGTCTGCGACGAGACAAGGAAGTGCAGCGCGAGCCTGAAGTCACAACCTACCCAAGAGTGCCACGCCCTGACATGGGCGGACTCGGAGGCTTCTGTGTTGGTGGATTGGTCCTCGACAGTGTTCCTCCTCTGACTGGCTGGTTGTTCCCATGCTGCAATGCAAACAGCCCAGACCACACATCAAGATTCCGTAACACGTTTTTTGCGCCGCAGCATGAATACAGAATTAGAGAGTTATGGCTAGATGAAGATATTAAGCTTATTGGCATTTCCCAGACGTAAAATGATTTTAAAGTAAAATATTACAACAAGACTTTTAAACAAAGGTCCAGGAATTTACCTCTTTATCTCAACAACTTAATAGAGAGATTCTATTCTCAGCATCAAATCTCATGTGACAGAAGTATTCTACAAATACTTCTGTCTTTAAATCACTGCAAAACAGTACTTAACACAGAATAATCTGTATAATACTTTTGATGTAACTAGTACATAAAAGCAAATGAAGCCTACAAATAAATGCGTTACCAAAATTCAAGTCATAATATGAATTTTTTCCATTTTTTAAAATCCTTTAATCCGGGAAATCCAAACAAAAGACGTAAAATGTGAAATCCTGAAATGAAGGATCATTTGGATCTTCAATACACTGATATTTGATGACAAGGTTGAAACGTTATGAGTATAACATGGCAGCTATATGCATTACGACTATTTGTTACTATTTTGCAGGCCAACTCCAGTTCAAAGCAGCTATTGGACGAATGGAAAGCACAGGACAAACAGTAAAGAACTATTGATCATGAGAGGAACAAGGCTTACCTTGGCTTTTAGCCACTTAATGCGGGCGAGAAAGGAAAGAGAAAGAGAGAGCACGTCAAAAATAAACAAAGGGGTCCTAAATGTTTCACAAAAGATTTCCCTGTATACCCTAATAACTTATGTATAGTCCTGAAAATTAATTTATACATTTAATGGGATTTATATATGTAATTGGCTTCACGATAACCATGATTATGCACCGACGATTCAAATAACAAGCAAGCCAGACAATAATCAACCTAGGAGAACCAACGTAGCCTAAGTAAAATTGCATTTACATTGCATTTCAAAATTAAATGAACCCTCATAGCTAACTAACAGACACGTCAATTAAAAACACACTTCATAAAGACTTCTTCAAGAATAACCGCACAAGAGATGTGTCACAGAAGTCTGTAGATTCTGAGTCTGCTACCATCAGTTTGACATTCTGAAGTGCTCTTTCAAGACAGAAGTATCTCCGTCTGCTATCCATTCATTATAAGCTGTTGACGATGTTCCTAAAATAAATCAATTTTAACTCTGCACCCCTATTCCAAGGCGCTCCCTAAACCCGCCTACATACTATCCCTCAGTTTGGCACGACCCACTGCACAAATATCAGTGATAAACACCCTCGAGTGAAAGACGCTGTTCAGACATCCACTGAACCCTTCAAATGGGGGGGGGGGGGGGAGTGGTGACTTAAAAACATTGGTGCACATGGCTGAGTAAATACAAATTCATGGAATTATACAAAAAAAAATTGAACGTGGGGTTAATCCTAATAACGATAATAGTTACAGTTTAAACAATTATTCATTTTAAATTTCTATCTCGTTCAGCTATTACAATGGCAGTGTAATCATTTAAAGATTTTGTGTAACTAATTTGTATAAATTATAGTGCACCTCAGACGAGGTGCTATTTAAACTCACTATGGCCAAAGTTCATCACCAGCAAGTGGCCATTTCTATTGCATCACTGCCCCTCCAATCAAGTAATCAAAAAGTAGGCACTGTATTGTGAGTGAATTTGAATTGCGGGTGAATTGAAAAAGCTGCATTCCTCCCATTGAAAATGAATAACTTCTGGAGCACATCAGGGCTTTTGGCATGAAAGTTGTATTTGGACACTTTTCACAAAATCTGTTATGTCCTCGGAGGAGAACCATACGCTACATGTACTTTGTCCTGTCTCAACGTTGCCAGAAGTAACCGGTATGGTGTCGAAGGTATAGTAAAACGCCAAATGATGCAACTATTCATGGTCTCACGAGGACCATAAAACAAAAAGGAAACCCTGATCATTAACAGAGATGGGAACCAATCTAAGCACATCCTTCGTAGACAACTGTAAAAGAAAAACACTGTGCTGTTCAAAAGAAACAAATGGTGTGAGTTTGTGTGTCATAGCAGAGTCAATATTTTACTGTCATGAAAAGGAATTAATTAAAATCTAAAACTCACACAACAACCAACTATTGCTTACTGACATGAACCCACTACTACCCACCACTATTTTAGCAGACTTTACGCAACGCACAACAATACTGAATTTGTTGCAAAATCCTGAGGTGAAATCTCTTCGGTTGGAAACAAGCTACAGATAAACTGAGAGGTGAAAATTAGCTGAGGTAATGAGTTGAAGGCCTGAGCAAGAGACTTAGAAGACATTTCTTTTTGGCGTCCCCAGAGTAGTTATGTAAATATAAACCTGCCAAGGGGACCGGGAAAGTGTAAATAATTTCAACACTCCCAGAAAGACATCTGGCAACCCGATGACCTCCTCTATCTCTGCTAGTCACCTTCTCTGGAGGCTGGCACAAAAACAGCCGGACTAAAAATTAAATTAAGAATATCAAACTGTCAAAAACAACATCTGACATCTTTTCTGCATTCCTGAACTACTGACTAGATTAAGTGTCAGCTGACTTCAAAAATAAATCTCATCTTTCGCAATACTACAGAAACCCCTCACTCTTCAATTAGCCTTATTAATCCTTAAGTCAGATGACTCGGTCCACAAAATCTGGTTTAATGTCAGTGGAAAGTAAATATGTAGCCTACAGTTTCAACAGAACCGCAATATCGGAAAACTGTTAGGATAAATCGCTCCCAGTAAAGGTTTAGAAAAACGGAAAACGCTGAAAATTTATGAGAATTCAACAACATAACCTATTAACAAGTAGAGGGTGGACATTCATTAAGTGATAAATGGGGTAGCCAATAAAGTTCAGACTCAGAAACTTCTACTTGATTTGAGTGGTGTGAAAACTACACACACTAATAGGCACAATGTGCAGGCCTAACAGAGTGTCTGACCACGTGAGTGTTTACGCCCCAAATTAGTGATTCACTGAACGAGATTCAGACCCAGACCTGTAGTCCAGATTTTGATGCCATTAGAGACTGATTTTTAAAACGCCCCTAAATGCAGCTCTGTGTGCTTAGCCTGTATACTGTTGGTAAGTATGGGAGGGAAAACTAGAAATAAAATGGAAGAAATTGGTACAAAGGTAAAACTTGAATAGACTGAAGAAACATTTAGATTCCAAGGTGAATGTGCCAACAGGGTGCAGAAACGGAACAATAGCTACAGTAAGTCAGTGCTGGATTCTCAATTTCCGCCTGACGAACGAGAGACCACATTAGGACACCCATTCCCATCCCAGCTTTTTAAATGTTTTTTAGTCTCATCTGTATCAGTCTTTTCATAGAGAGCCCATCATGGTCTAAGAATAGATGTTTATTTAACTAAATCAAATGTTGTACTGGTTTCTTAGCTGTTGCAGCATAGACAGCCAGTGCTAAGCAGTGCACAAACTAACAACCAAAGAGGATCCTTACCTTCACTCCATGTCCCACGTCATCCAGCAGTGTATAATCTATGGGCTTCCGGATGTACCTCACAGGCCGCTCCATGTTGGCAGGGGCAATGATTTTGTGAGTCCTTGACGTGTTTTTGTTGGTGGTCAAAATGCCGATTTCCCGCCTGGCCACTTTCTCCTTGTGGATGTCCACTGTCTGAGAAAGGATGACACAACAGTATGAAACAGACAAAGTTGAGCATAGCAGGGGAATTGGGGTTTTTGCATCAAAATAATCATTAAAAGTGACTTGAAAAAGTGGCTTGAATGCAATGAGATTATAAAATATAGAAAATGTAAAAAAGGAAAAGCTTTAAATCCTACATCACTGTCAATACACATAAACAAAGTCAAATTACAAACAAGGGATAATTAACACAAAATTGTGAAACACCCTTTCATTACCAAAAAAATAGTATGTGGTTTACGTGCAAGTCATTTAACCTGTGGCGCTGTAAACCTAGCACTTCCCTTTACTGTGAAACTACACCCCGTTACCCCATTAAGTGATGTCACTGAGCAACGGTCAGCTTCTGGGTTGCCTTGGAAAAAAAGTTGGGGGCAGGGGATCATTTATTTTCAAAACTTCACATAGGGTTGTTAGGTTTCTTAAATTGGAGGCACTGACAGAGCGCAAGTATTGAAATACATGTAGGAAGTTCATAAAGGGTCCGTTAATTCCTTTTATTGTTGCTTTTCCCACTTGGCGTGCATGAAAACTGGTCTGATTGGTGGTGGACGACAAAATTATTCTTTATTTTTTTGCCATGATAGATAGGGTGCACTCAGACTGATCCTTTGGGTCTGTGGAAATGCTCCTCAGCTAAACAAAATTCAGCCACTCTTAGCCTAGAAGAGAACCCTTTTCCTGTGTAGATGAAAAATGGTGTCTACTGTGGAGGTTCAATGAAACAAGGAGCATGGTATCTCAGTCCCTGCCCGTTGCTTGTGAGTCTGGTCGATCATAAATGGGGTCCGTATGGTATTCACGGGACTGACAAAACCCTACCCCCAAAACTTCACAAAATATAAATTAAGACCCCAAAACCTGAGGGCAACTTTTAGTGAAAATAACTTTTGGGGAATAAACTCTAAAACATGCAATGGAACAGCTGGCAAATGAAGAACTGAAAATGCCAGACTTCTCCTTTCTGTGTTGTTGAAACTTCTAGGAGGTATCTATATAAAGTCGGTGCATTTCGAAGGGGACATCCTGCATGTTGAGATTGAGAGATAAAACAACAACTGACTTATATCTAAGTCGCTTTTATTTACCATCACAAAGTGATTTTAAGCGGTCAGGGTAATACCTGATGAGGATATGCGGTTTGCTTAGCACTTCGTGGAAAACTACCACTGAGCTTCCTGGGAGTGATGTACAGCATTTCCCAGAATTCTGAACAGTGTGCCTGAGCAGTGTGCCAGCTGCAACCCCTTCCACCCCCTCCACCACTTCCTCATCTAAACTTGCTGGCATTGCTTCTCTGCAGCTGTTACTCTCGTCACGCCATTCAGCCCCAAGCACCATCCATGCAGGTTGTCATCCAGTCCCAGGTGCCGGTCCTCCCCCACCTCACCCCTCTCATTTTGGAAACCCCAAGGCAGAAAGAAGGGTGTGTGGCTTCCGTGCATCAGCGATTCCGGCTGAATGAAAAGTATTTGCATGATGTAGATGCAAGGCCCAGGCAGAATCAGTTGGCGAAAGCAAGCCGCCAGAGGCTTGTGTTGCTCCAACAGGGCAAGGGTCATTAAAACACATAGGCATAGGGCACAGCCTAGAGCCCTACACAAATAAAGCTATCAGTGGACTATTTGACATTTAGGTGTGACTTTTTTAGACCTTGCGGTTCTCATGTCCGTTCACCATGAGCTCGTTGCTGCGTAGAAAACCTATACCATGGCTGGCGAGGCATCATGGGACACCGTTTTTACATGTTCACTTACAGGATTTTGTGAAAGATTTATACCTTCAATGATAACGAGTCACTCTTTCCTCAGACTTACAGGAAAAGTCACACGTTAGCACAAAGATTGAAGGCAAGACTGGAATGGAAAAAAACAAAAAAACCTTATCCGTATGCACTCCTCACCAGCAATACAACCGTTAAAGCACTGATGCAGTGGCCACAATATCCAAGATTATTGAAAAATTCAGATAAATCATTTGAGCATCCAGAAGGCTTTGTCAGCAGTTTGCAGAAATTAGGAAATGCCAAAGTACTAGCAATGCAGTGCTACGCACACTGGGTTGACTAGATGCCTCCGAAACACTTGACTTTAAAAATGACTGTGGTTTGTGAAAACCCTGCATGCCATACTGAACAAATGAATTAAAAAAATAGCCCACAACAAACTGTTTTTAGAATTTAAATAAAGGAAAGGAAATCAACAAAAAAAGGGAACCGCCTTGTAACTTTGGTAACTGGCAGAGCAGCAGAAATGTCATCCACTTCCTGCCATGGCGTAAAACACAGAGGGCGTGTCTGGGCACTCCCAGGCTAAAGAACCCCCTGATAACAAGGCCTTCGTCCAAAGTCCAGGAGCCGGCACGTCGGTCTGCTGCTGGGAGTGGTGAGGACAAGCCTTTCGTAGATTTACCGCCGTTACCCCCTCTCCCAAGTGTGCATCGTTCTTGAGGGCAGGGCAAAAATTGAAACGGTCCTTCTGCTCTGCTGGCTGAAGCATTGGCCCCAAGAGGACAGATTTCTGGCAGCTCAAGATTCTTCGGACGAGTCCGACACTGGCTCTCCAGAACAAACGCAGGAGAGAGGAGAAAAAAAAAAAGACTACCGTCTGACAGATTTAAAAAACCAAAGGCAAGAGGAAAAATAAACTACATGCCAAGGTCAAGTGTTTGGACCGAATCGCTCCCAGCTCCACGCATCAATAGTCACAGTGTAACGTTGCTGTTCTTGCCCTAGCTGTCGTTCAGCGGTTGGAATTAATTCAGTTTCTGATTCTGAAGTACTGAGGCACAAAAAAAATTATTTAGAAATGGGAGATATCTAGCCACAATCTAAAGATGTTTTTTATGGACTGCGAGTCGGAGATATCGATCAAAAATGCAGCAGGGCATGGCCCCTGCACTTCCTGAGTGTGTTAGCGAGTGCAGGGTAAAAGCGGCCTCCTGAGAACCCCCTGCTATCTGGGTGGAGACAGAAAGGACGCTAAGAGGGTGGGTCCATCATGCCATTATTAACATTCCCAGCCCTGGGCAGAGCAGCAGCGCATCAGTCAATCAATCAGTGCACGCTTCTGCTATTGAACACCACAGGGTTGGGCATGACTGCCCATCGAACTTCATCTACATCATGTTTTAAAAAAACCTCCACATATGGTCCACAATGCGGTTTCATACTGTAGTCTAGGCAACCAGTTTAAGGATGAATGTTTCCTCCTTTTTATATTAATAATATAAAAACACTATGTTAAAAAAAAAAGAGACACTCACTAACCAAAGCCCC
Source organism: Hiodon alosoides (assembly GCA_025775065.1). Classification (NCBI taxonomy): domain Eukaryota; kingdom Metazoa; phylum Chordata; class Actinopteri; order Hiodontiformes; family Hiodontidae; genus Hiodon; species Hiodon alosoides. The sequence goes on along the minus strand of JAOYSI010000026.1, from coordinate 689,799 downwards.
ATCAGCAACAAATAGTATAGTAGGGAAAAGGACTACTTTGAAAATCATTTAACGTCAACAGCTGAAAGGTCCAGCCTGGAAGGGGCCTGCTCCCGTACCCAGCAGGCCCCTCCCACTTATTATCAGCAGGGATCAATTAAAGCAAGTATCATCGTGGACGCCTGTCTCCGTACCTACCTCTACTTTTGTTTGTCCTTTCTAGCCTAGTCAACCCCATAGGCTGTCCCCAGGCTCTAATTACCCTTTGGATCCCCTGGATTGAGGTAGTGAGATAGATTGAGACAATCAACCCTGACCCACGAAAAAAACTAAAGATTATGAAGGGAAAACAATGCTTCAGTTACTGTTGCAGTAGATGTCCTACATCCTAGAGACATGCCTGTGTAGGCACCATAGCCAAGTGGCCTTGGGTTTATTAGGTTGCTGTCTGGCACGTCAGAGCGCACACATGCCAGCGAAACGAAGCAAAACCAAAAATAAATGCTATTTAGTGCAAACGATTTCGGTCGGCGGGTGGGAGGAAGAGATTGGCACACAACACATCTCATCCGAGAGAGTACGTCAATCAGTCTCTGTAATCCAGCGAGCTGAGAAGAGAAGGCAGCATTAATTTTGTTTGTGTGCATGTCCTTCGCAGTCAGCGGGGCAGTTCCAGAGGACGTTTCCGGAAGATAACGCAAGCTACTTCTGAATTCTGAATGCCATCATCTTCTGGGAACTTCCTATTCCTGATAAGCAACACTGCTCTGCTCTCTCCGAACACCTTTAAATTTAAAAATTAAATGTTTTTAAAAATATTTAAAACAGCAGCATTTACCCCAGTGGTCACACTGACAGGAAAACACCAATGCTCACATCAGACAACTGACCTGTAATGCGAATCTTCCAACTCTGTGGGAGTGATAGTAAAAAATACAGCTGCCCTTAAGGCAATGGCTCCCTATCACACAACCCTATTTTAAACGGCTCCATTCCCAAAGCTTCCCACCAAGTTTGAAGCCACGTGACTGACAAAACATCAGAGCATTTCTGTCAGCAGCTGATTTGCGAGTCTCATTTCATCACAATTTTCTTGTCCCAAAGGTTTTCATCAGTCTCTGGGACAGGGATTCTTATCAGTGCAAACTAAGAAACACCATAATCCTGCTCTTTAAACCAGGCCATGGGAAAACAATGATGAAAACCCAGATGAAGAGATTGTGTCCATCAGAGCTGCCTGCAGCGACGGCCAAAGACGGGTCTCAGAACACTTTGCCGCTTCACACCCATAAACCCGTACACATGTCTCCTGAGCAATCCTCTGGCTGCAGACGAATGTCAAACGAATGTCAGGCTGAGGAGATCAGTAAGTAACTACATGCGTGCATTCGCATGCATGCACGCAAACAGACAGACACACAGATCCACTTGCCCTCAGCTGCTAGCCAGAAGTCCATTAGAGTGACACTTGGCAGCCATGGCCCACCATTTATTGCATGGGAGTGGAGGATCGGGGCCAGGGTAAAGGCTGCTTCAGTGCTTCTTTCCAAGACATTGCTCCTCAAACTGAGTTGCTACACTATAAAACACAAACGTTTTATTTGACTCACTTGCTATATATTAGAAAGCCGACAGCAAGTTAGGGCCCGTTGTCATTTAAAATAAAAAGATGACTGTAATATATCACCTCGTCTGTCCATCATTAACAAGCCAGTCAGCCAGCCAGAAGTAGTTCGAGCATGCTCACTCCCCAGGCAGCCCATCCTTAACTGAGTATGATGACCGCGACCTCTCATTCCTTAAGCTATCTTTAGGATATATTGCCATGGTTACCAGCGACACACACACACGGACCCGCCTGGGAGTACCAAAGAGCAGGAAAATCCACCCTCTCCGAGTCAATACAGTAATCTGAGAACCCAGTGTTCAGAGCCTCTCAACATGGCCCTGCGTTTCGTCACTGACAGGAGGTCGACAATGAAGGCACTCAAAATGATTATCAATTGTTATGAAGCACAAAACTCCAAAAAACAAAGAATTGTTTTTAAAATAGATACACAACTCTTGTTTATGAAGTACAGAAGCAGATTCAGCAGCTGGGCAACAGTAAAAGAAAGAAAAAAAAGATGTTAGGTTGAAAACAGCTTCCTTTCTTGACCGTGATTGTCTGGAATGTTTAAGAGCGTTACCAGGGAGACTTTAAACCAGCCTCAACACAGCAAGGTTAGCCTGCTCTAGCCCAGTGTTGACGTCTCTTTATCTCTATGTAAGCGAAGGATAAAATGTCCCCCCACCCCCATAAAAATGCTTCCAAACGAAGTTTGAATCTTTCCTGTTCACTGAGACAAAGGGGCGGACAAACCAAGGGCAGCCTGAACTGCTGTACAAGACGTTCCAGAGAACCAGTCGGCAAAGGTTCCTTTTTTTTTTTTTTTTATCCAGCTTTTATCTAGAGTTCGGTAGACGAACAATGGACTCTAAAGATTTTGCTAATCTGACCAATATTAACCCTCGGTTTTTCTGTTAGACATCACAACACAGGGCCTGACTTAGTCAGTCTAAATAACTACACACACGTATCTGTAAGTACCTTGAGTTTAAAGAATTATGGGTCATTTAAAAGTGCTGGGTGTTATAGAATGATACAAGTAGAGGGGCTGGCCAGCAGAGGTTCTCACCTGGGAGATGTGGTTGATGGAAGATTCCATCCTCCGCAGCTGGGAGGCCTGGATGTCCAGCAGCTGCAGCACATTGTTGGCTAAGGCATTGATCTGGTAGGCCACGCTCGCCAGAGACTGTGTGGTGTAGGCTTTGGTCTCCTCCAGGGCTTTCCTCTTGTCCTGGGCCTGAGAAGGAGATTGGAAGGAGGGGGGGAAAAAAAACCTCAGATCACGCTGCTGTGAAGCTGTGGAGTAAAATGCTTTTGTCCGATTTGGTTCGAGGTTCCAGGTTTTTCTTTCCCAAAACCGTACTCCTTTATATTTCGTACTGAAGGCACAAAATGGCTCCCAGGGACTACTGCAACTGGGTAAACTCTTATTTAACACTGTTAGAAATTCTGATAAAATGTCAAGAACAATGAAAGCTCTTACAGGCTTATGATTAATTTAAATCATGAAATTACCTTCAAAGACAGACCTTTGACAGACAGAGTAACAGAGCGGTTTCCCTATAATTTATAGTACAATGTGACCATTACTGTAAAACCCAGTTATATGAATTCAGTTTTAATTTGTTCAATTAACCTTTAGATAACGCAACACCAAAAAATAATTTCAGTATAGAACACACCCAGGTTAACACATCAGTCAGAAAGTGACAACATTTTGGTTTCTTCTCAGCAGAAGGACAAAGCAACAGATGTGTATCACAGTAACAGCCTCCAGGAAGGAGAGAGGGTTTTCTCTGGAGAGCCCTTTCAACTGCGGCTGCCATCTGTTTATGAGGGCGAGTGGAGACCCCTTGAACACTCGTCAGAGATAAGATCAAAGGGCATCAAAACGTCAGACTCGGACCTGGATTGAGCTTGGCATGACTCCAGCCACTGCTTCACCCAGAAGAAATGCGACTGCTTGGTGAGGACATAGTGGTTTTGTACATTAAACCGGAATGTGGAGGAACGTCATAGCGTCGTCCAGAACCTGCACTCAAAACCGGTTACCAGATATGTCAAAACAGATCCCTTCGTCTTTCATTGTATTTTTTAGAACAAGCTTAGCATTTCGTCTACATCACAGCAGATATACGAGTCTTCTGGGTAGATGCTTGGTTCACAGTTTTCGCCTCACATAACCGACTAAATATTACTTGATTTTACAAGCTGCTGGTATAATTATGTTAACACATTATGGTTTGGTTTGTTCCAAAACTCCTTGACTGGGCTTGCCATTTTAAAGTGTATTTGCACGCCTGTTGGTAGCCTCTAAAAAGGGTGGTAGTATTTGAATTAGACTGATTTAAGAACGTTTTTCTCTAAACTTATTTAGAAATGGATATTTGTTGTGATATTTTGTTACTTTGCGGTTACCTAACTCCAAACTAAAGAAGATTAGATACTTTTACTTGGAATGTAAAAACTTAAGCACCAAACAAAATCATGTATGCCTAGCCATAATGATTAGTGTTTCCAAGCCAACCGCAAAATATATTGTACACCAAATCTTTACTAATTGTTTGGTCTACCTTACTGATAAGGATCTCACAGTACGCAATAAATGAGAGATTATATAGGCCAGAGTTAATTATTCCATGTTCACTTGAATGTGCCAAAGAATAGTGGCTTCAGAGGCCAGCCAGGGTTTAAACAAAGGGACTCTGTTTAAAAGCCTCACCGCACCACCGAAGCTGGAAACAGAGAATCAGATGATATGAAAGAGAGCAACCCATACCATAATGTAACCTTTTTTTTTCCTGAATGGAGTTGTATCATGGTAAATCAAGACATGTTCAATTAAATAAGCTTTTCTGCTTCTTTTGAATAAATGATGGAGAAGGCAGTCGCAGCTACAAACCGCACAAGCACGTGTGTACTTTCTCAGCTTCCCGGGTCTGATAAACTAGGCCGTGTCTGCTAGCTCCCAGTGTCCTCCAGCCACCTGCAAAGATGCCAGAGCCCCCAGAGGGTTCATGCTCCGCAGCTCTGACCGGAAGGGGCACACTCCGCAGGGTTGAACCCTCATTCTTTTAGGGTTACACCGCTTAAAGGATATTTTAGGTTATCTTAGGTTTTTTTTGTAACAAACTCAAGGGTAAATCACAAGAAAATGGTGCCAATATTTCAACAGAAATGAAATGGATTACAGTTTTAATTCCCGTAATCTTTGTCCAGGCCATCTTAGCTTTTTTATCAATTCAGAGTATAAAATTGTACATTGTGGTTATAAGACATACGGGGAAGTGGGGGGGGGTGGTGGAAGGGGGCTGTTTCAGGCTGTTCCATTTTTTCTCATGATGTTTAATCAGGCCGTTCCAGTTTTTCCATCTCATCAGAGCACAAAATTGTTACACACTGAGGAGGTATCTTTGTTATGGTGGGAGTAAGGATAAGATGTGGGGTCAGAATTGCACCCTCAGTGATCAGAATAATTCAGCCAATAGCTAAAATCCCACAACTGTACACCAAGACCTGTCGTTAATCACTAACAATCACTGCCGTGTGAAGCAGTGATCTAAATTCAATTTGCCGTTCTGCCAGTATGTAAAAATCCTTAAGCTATGTTAATTCTCCTTATAAATGTTTTCGTAATGGGTTGATCCTTGCATTGCATATTTGCAGAACACACAGAACACAGATTCAGTCTGTGTTTTAATGCCCTTCAAAGACATATCACGCACAATAATTCACTGATAAGACAAGTGAAAAAGACTAATAATTAACACAGAAGCGAGCTTTAGTGGCTTAAGTATGGACTCCCTGCATGCACTGTGGCGTTCTCAACTCCCTTGGTCCAGCGAAAGCGAGAAGGGTTGGGATCACCACTGGTCAGTGCTGCTCACTGACCCAGGCAGCAGGAAGGAAAGTCTCAGACTTCCTCCCAGGGGAGGGGAAAAAACACCAGGGTTGGGATGAGAGGCGCACCCTGCCTCACTGAAGCCACGCTAGGCCCGCCCGGTCTCAGCTGAGGAGGCACTGAGCTAGGTCTTCCTCTAAACCACTTGCCACCACTCGATCTGAGGGTCATTCCTGGGTGAGCAGATGTGCTAACATAACCCTGAATTTTAGGACATAAGAGCTTCCCTACTCCCATAAGCTGCCAAAAATAAAAAATACCCGATTCCATAGCCAGCTTGCATTCAGTCTGTGTTTCTCACGCAGAACAGCACTGTACTGCAGATGCTCGTTTCATTGTAAGTTAACACCATGCCTCACTCAAGCGCAATTTGCAGTTTCCTGGGGTTGGGGGTGGTGTTTGTAGAGTCAATGAATAGATTCCTATTCAATGTGAGGTCCTTGGTCTCCGGGCCAGTTACGTTCTGGGCTCTTCTGCATGCTAATATACTTTAGGATATAAAGGATCTTGCCATTTCCTAAAAAGGTTCAAAAACGATCCCTGATAATCACGATAATAAATAAAAATATATATATATTCTGAATTATCATTTCATATAGCGCCTTCGATGACAATGAAAACTGGATACAAATGACATCAGCTATAAAACAATCAGTTGTACACAGGACGGGGAAACAATTAAAACTGTAGATCGAACAGACAGAGTGATGGGGGATCAAAGTAAGACTAGCACCTGATTCAGCAGTCATTTCTGCATTTTAACCATTTCACCCCTTCAATTCCTTCTACTGCCGCAGATTACACAGGCACAGGGAGACCACTGATGGCATTTCAAGTCGTTTATTGTTTGCAGACAAACTAAAGGCTTTGAGACAGGCTTGCCCAGAATGACCAAGGTTTCTCAATATATACACATATACACACACACACACACACACACACACACACAGTCTCACAAAAGTGAGTACACCCCTCAATTTTTAGTAAATATTTGATTATATCTTTTCATGTGACAACACTGAATAAATTTGCTACAATGTAAAGTAGTGAGTGCACAGTTTGTATAACAGTGTAAATTTGCTGTCCCCTCAAAATAACACAACACACAGCCATTAATGTCTAATCCGCTGGCAACAGAAGTGAGTACACCCCCAAGTGAAAATGGTCCAAATTGTCAATATTTTGTGCGGCCACCATCATTTTCCAGCACTGCCTTAACCCTCTTGGGCATGGAGTTCACCAGAGCTTCACAGGTTGTCACTGGAGTCCTCTTCCAGTCCTCCATGACAACATCACGGAGCTGGTGGATGTTAGAGACCTTGCGCTCCTCCACCTTCCAGTTGAGGATGCCCCACAGATGCTCAATAGGGTTTAGGTCTGGAGACATGCTTGGCCAGTCCATCACCTTTACCCT
>JAOYSI010000026.1:670692-682796 GCA_025775065.1 Hiodon alosoides | reverse complement strand
GAAAATAAAGAAAACGCACACGAAAAACGACCGCTCCCGATCTTTGTTTGTGGGAATTCCCCGTGGTTGCCACAATAGATTAAAATATAAAATATAAAATATATATAAATAAAATATAGAGCACATTCAAACCTCCTTGATCACTTGAATTACATAACATATTGCTATTTACATAACGAGGCTTGTTTTTCCATATAACGTTGAATACAATTTTTTAGAAAAAATTTTTGTACATCTAATACTTTTGCAGGATAGGCTAAACAAGATAAACCTTCAGTTTTGGACAAAAGAACCCTACCTTTGAGTGACAAATCCCTCATAAGCCACATATCAAATTTCTTTTTAATTTTCAACATAATGGGTTGGAAATTGGATTGTACTCTGTCTGACTGATTTTTTACAAATATTGATGCCAAGATAATTTACTTCCTCCCTAACTGGAATACCTTCATATTCGGTTAAAGAAATACCATTGTCTTTAAGTGGAAAAAGGTAATTTTTTTAACATTTAGAGATAAACCTGAAGCTTCAGAAAATATATTGAGACATTCTATAATTTTCTTAACCTGTGATATATCGCTCAAAAAAATAGCTGTATCATCAGCAGGCTGACAGCATTTAATTTCTCTATCCCCAATTGTGATGCCTTGTAAAGAGTCATTATGTATATGTAAACCCAACGTTTGCATGACCAGTAGAAATAGGAAGGGAGCCGCTGGATCCCCCCGTTTTATGTCCCGGGAGATGCTAAATCTATGAGTAGTTGCCCATGGAAGTTTAACTGAACTATCACAATGGCTATATAAAGTTTGTATCGCCCTTTTAAAGTATTGACCAAATCTAAGAAGATCTAATAAAGCAAATAAAAAATCATGTTTTGCAGTGTTGAAGGCTTTGTATATATCTATAAATAGAATGTGACTGTTATGGGTTATGTAATCCTTGTAAGATGAATTGAATATTATTGCTTATATTTCGTCCTTGCATAAAGCCAGACTGACAATCATCTATAATTGTATCTAAGCCTTAAATAATTCACCTGTAAGGCCATCATTCCCTGGTGATTTATTATCTATGTTCTTTTTAAGTTCTTCTAGGGATATATCTTGAGTTTCATAAATACTTTGTATTTTTCATATAGGAGAGAACGTATGAGCTCTGATTACTATTGTGTTCAGAGTATAGTTTTTTTTTTTTTATATATTCTTATAAATTCTAAATTCTAAATTCTTCCACAAAGTCGGAAATTTTTTGGGGGTCAGAAATCTGATCATTAATTTTAAGTTGATATATACTATTAATACTAGCATTTCTTTTTTCAAAATTATGAAAATATTTGGTATTCCTTTCACAATGTTCTAACCATATTTGTCAATGAATAAAAGCTTCCCATTTTGATAGATATTGTCCACTTCAGATTGTAATTCAATTAGCATATTGATATCCGCTTTAGATTGTTGATTCTTTTCATAAATAGAAATTCCTTAGATAATTTCCTTTTTCCTTAGATAATTATTTTCCCCTGTTGATTTTGTATATTCCCAATGTTTGCCATATATGCTATTTTTTTTGGCTTTTGTCAAATTTCCAGTTATAATTTGTACAGCCCTTTCTTTGAAAGGTTTATCACTCAAAAGCGTATTGTTTCATTTCCAATAATTTGGTTTATATTTAATTGATGGATTCCTTATACATAATACTAAAGTAACCATATTATGATCAGAAAATATTAAAATTATTATGATTATTACTATCACATTCTTAACATACATTAATAAAATAATATGCAGATGAAGTTACTTTTTCTGTTGTGGCACAATAAACTTCCCTTTTTACCCAAATCTTGGATTGTCCGCCTCATCTGTGACCTGCCCGGGGCTACAATGTGTGTAAGAATGGCGTGAACCCCATGATCGGGGCTCTTGCTCTCTCACTTGTGAGGAGGGGAGACTCTTGTCAGCTGATGTTAAAATCTGATTCTGTACGAAACATTGTGTTGAACTGTCTTTGGTAGACCTCGTCTCAAGACTGGTGTCGGATTGTCTTTGGAAGCCTTTGTCTCAAGACTTGGTCTCAATTTCCATGACAATTTGGGGGCTCGTCCGGGATCTCTAACCTGAACTGTCCTTCGATACTTCTTTTGTCACAGGTCACCCGTAGAGCAGAGGACTGGGTCCCTGAGGCTAAAACCCCTTGTGGTATGTAAGTCATCCCCCGGCTGTGGACGAGGCCGCCTGTGCGAGACAGCTCGCGGACAGAGTCAGTAAGAGATCCTGGGGAAATTGAACTAAGGTGAGACCACAATGTTTCTCCTGATATTGTATTCGTGAAAAGGACTGATGAGTTTATTGTTGATTTAACGGCAGTGATCAAATACAATCCTGTTTTGAGTACATACTAGTTTTCAGATCCTGAGCAAAGGTAAGACCTAAAATGGAAAAATGGGGCAGTGTCAGGGTAAGTCAAAAACAAAAAAGGAAAAGTCTGTGTACACGGGTTGTGCGAAAATAATGTGTGGGCTGCGAGGTGATAAGGTGAATAACCAGTTGCAGATGTGGAAAGAACGGGGTTTCCCTGATAATGGAAGTTTTAGCAGGAATCAGATAAATCAGCTAGAGGAAAGGTATAAAGAATTGAAAGATGGAAAGTTAAATAAACGATGTAAGAAACTAGTGGGAAAAGAAAAACCAAATTGGTGAGCTTTTGGTTCATGGAAAAAAGAAGCATTGCAGAGAGCATATAACTGTGAGATAAAGGGTCAAATGGTTCAAAAGAATGTGGACAAAACCCTTGACTTAACTGTTCTTCGGAGACCTCAAAACCCCCCACCTCAGGTCATCCAGCTGACAAACCCAGAAGGAGGGCAAGCGGATCCGTCTTCAGGATACGGAAAAGGAGCTGCGGGTGCCGCCAACAGGCCTGCAGCGCTGCCCCAACCGGGACCGCGCAGAACCCACCTTCTGACAATGATAAGCGAAGAAGAGAGGTAAGCAAACAGAATTTCTTCCAGAAGAGATGGAGGGTTCGATGAAGAGATAGAAGCAGTGTTGATGAAGAAATTAGGTTTGAAGTGGGGCCAGGTTCGTGGTGCTTGGGCGGAAGAAAACAGGCAGTATAATTGGGCAGCGGGGGCTGAGTATAGATAGGAGTGTGAAGGTCTCTCTTGGACAGGATAGAAACCCAGTGGCAGAAGCGGATGGACTGGGATAAGATCCGGTCATGCAAGCAGAAACCAGACGAACTGGTGGCAGACTTCCATGACAGACTACGGAAGATCTTTGATGACTACTCCAGGATCGAAGAACCTGCAGCAATCGACAGGCCGGATGGTCCATATGAGCAGCACCTGAAGAACTGCCTGCTGAACGGACTCCAGCCTGTAGTGGGGAGGTACGTTAAGAAACCCCTCATCGGGTGGGAAGACGCCCGACTCATAGATATTATCAGGGATGCCAAAAAAAGTTTTGGAAGAAAAAGAGAGAAGGAAGAAAACTAAATGACAAAATACAGAGACACCAAGCTCCAGATGATGCAACTGAACACCCTGGCTTGCGGTGCAGTCAGAAGAAGGAACGTAGATCCAATGTGGGAAAAGTGATCACTGGATCAAAGACTGCCCAGAACCTCCCTGGGAGGGAGAAAACCAGAGAAGAGGGCAGCGCCCAGGTTTCGGTCGAGCCAGGGGCAGAGGACCACCCCCAGGACAGAACATGACCACACACTAGAGAGATGAGCTATGGACAGAGGAGAGAAGAGGAGACTGACTGGAGGCCGAGGGAAAAGAGAAAAGAGAAGGAGGGGGTGAGTTCACAACTACGATAAACTCAGCTGGGGAAAATTGTAACAATTATCAAGTTCTGAAAATGCTCTCTGACAATGCTAATCCTATTCCATGCTTAGAAATGAAGGTCAATGGTGAACAAATGCAATTGGCTTTTTTGCAATCGGGACAATTGGCTAGGACCGCCTCCAGAATTATCGGGAAAATGGTTGAGGGAGGTTATGACGGAACCAGAAACATGTCCCTTGAAAGTAACTATGCCCTATGGCTGGGTGATGGGAGAATTCAGATTTATATTTCACAACAGTTTTCCCATGAATGTGTTAGCCAGAGATTTAATGTGCAAATTTGGAATGTACCTGAAATGCTCTGAAAACTGTACTGCAGTAGAACCATTAGAACATTGCTAAATTGAGATGACTAGAAACAGAATTGACTGGTACTGTGTATGGGGAAGTATGAATGAGGAAGAATGGTATGCAGGGCAAGTGAAGCTCGCGAAGCAACTCATGGACAGTGAAAGTTCTTTCATGAGTAATGAGCGATTGCATGTAACGGCGAGAGTAGGTGAGGATGAGTTTTTGAACAAACTTGGGGAAAGCAGCAGCAGGATGTTTTAAATACGGATGTGCTATACTGGGATTACTATTTCTGCGCTATGTCTGTACGATTGCCTCCGTCTGTGGAAAACCTGTTTCAGGTTCCTGCCACAGCCCCTCACATGTCTTTGGTGAAACCTTTCGATCGGGAGTGGAGAGACCTCGGGCCGTGGGTTAAACACTGTAGAGCAATTATTATAGGGGAATTCCTTTACTCCCCTAGCACACAAATTGGCTGTGCTCAGATTGAAAAACATTTGATAGGGACACGCCAAAAGCTCCCTTTTTCTGATGCTCACGAACCATGTACACAGACTGTTCAGATGATGAAGCTCACTGCTGAGGCACCAGAACTGGCTAAGGTACCTCGTACCCTCTGGTCATCCAGCAAATATGACAGGGGGCTAATTAGAAATGCACAGCCCCTGGTGGAAATTCCAAAAAATTTTCTTGGGCCAGGTGTTAAACCCCGAGGACAAACGGCTTTCTGATTAAAGAATTAAAGCAATCTGCTCAATGCCCCGGCCCAAGACCAAAAAGCAAATGACGGCATTTCTAAGCATGACAGGTTACTGCCAACAATGGATTCCTGAGTATGCAGCCATAGCTCAGCCCTTGCAGAGCATGGCCGCAGAGCATAGCCCATGACCATGGTTTATGGCCGTTTGACCAACTGACTTGGACTGATGACGGACATGAAGCATTCACACAACTGAAAGACTCTCTAATGTACTCTCTGACATTAGGATTTCCTGACCCATCTAAGGTGTTCACAAAGACCGTGACTGAGCGGGGGGGGTTATATGTTATCTGCATTGCTCCAGCAACACAGGGGGACAGCCTGTCACCCAATCACTTATTTCTCTTCCAGGCTTGATGCAGTTGCACAGGGCCTCCCCCCTGCCTCAGAGCAGTAGCAGCAACAGCAGCAGCTGTACGATATCAAGAACTAACCCTTTTGCTCCCTCATTGAGTTTCAGCTGTCCTCATGGAACGACAGACCAGTCACTTGTCAGATTTCTTAGCATGATTTCTCAGCTATTCAGCAGCCCTGCTGGAAGTACCGAATATTACTGTACAGAGATGCACTGTTCTTAACCCAGTAACTCTTCTCCCCTTACGTGAAGGAGACCCTCACGATTGCCTGGCCGCTGTTTCAGCAGCATGCACCCCTCAACCAGATTTATCAGAAAGACCACTCACCAACTCTGATGCACCAACTCAGCATGGAAAGATCCCACAACGGAACTTAATTAGGTGGGATATGCAATCGTTTCAGACCATGATACAGTCGAGTCTGGGAGCCTGCCCAAACATTGGTCCGCGCAGGCTGCAGAGCTTTATGCAATGACACGGGCCTGCACCCTAGCTAAAGAACAGAGTGCCTCCATCAATACTGATAGTATGCCTTTGGTGTAGTCCACGATTTTGGTACACTGTGAAAACAGAGGGGGTTTGTCACATCGTCAGGGTCTTCGATCATGCATGGTGAACTAATCAATGATTTGCTCTCTGCTATCTTACTTCCAAAAGCGATTGCTATCTGCAAATGTACAGCTTACACTAAAGCACAGGATGCTTTTTCCCTTGGGAATCAGAGAGCTGACGCAGCAGCGAAGGTCACAGTTCAATGGGAGGAGGCCGCCCAGATGGTTATTGTTACACCCTCTATATCTTTCTCTGACCTTGTTGACGCTCAGAAACAAACTTTCCCTGAGGATAGACAGGCCTGGAAAAAGGCTGGTTGTAAATATGAGAATGGGACCTGTTTAGGTCCCAATGGTAACCCGTGTTTACCAAAATGTTTGTTTCCTTTTGTTGCTGTGTTGACACATGGGAAGGACCATGTGTCAAAAGGGGGGATGGTCTGAGCAGCGAACCAATGGTGGCTCACCCACCGCCAAACGGACCCTTTGACCATCTTAGAGACTTAGAAAAAGTTTTATTTAGAAATTGTAGATATGTTCTCTAAATGGGTAGAAGCCTTCCCAAAGGGGAAGGCAGACGCGTCAGCAGTGGCCAAGGCCCTGGTGACGGAAATAATACCTAGGTGGGGAATTCCAGCAAAAATCTTTATCGATAAATGGGTCACATTTTGTAAAAACAACAATTTCTGAACTCAGTACACACCTGGGGTTTGACTTAAAAATTCAATGTGCCTATCCCCCTCAAAGTGGAGGGGCGGTGGAAAGAGAAAATGGCACTCTGAAGTCGATGCTAGGGAAGGTATGTGAAGAGACTGGCCTTTCCTGGCCAAAAGCCCTGCCTTTGGACTTAACGGCAATGCGGGGGAGAGTAAGAGGAAAGTATAACTTGTCTCCCTTTGAAGTCCTATTCGGCATCAGGTCAAAGGCCCTCCCTTACAACAAGCCAGGCACATGATCTTATAACACACTGTGTTAACACATAACACATAATAACACACTGTGTTAATCTCTAAAGCTCTCAGCACTGTTCATGGACAGTTGAAGGAGGCCCTCCCAGCCGCGGCAAAGGGACAGATCCATGATCTCAAGCCAGGTGACTGGGTGGTGATCAAGGACAGTAAACAACGACACTCGAAGCAGCCCCGGTGGCAAGGCCCGTTCCAGGTTCTTCTGACGACGCACACTGCTGTGAAAGTTACTGTGAATTACTGATTGCTTTGAATCAAGAAAATGATTTGCTCTGTCACACTAATATGTTACTGTCTCTTTAACAAGTGCCTCACTATCTATGTTCTTGCAAAAGTAAAGAGAATGTGTGTGTATGGGAGACACACAGCTTGTACACGGTGTTCCAGGGCTCTGAGATAACAACTATAACACACAGGATTTACACCCTTGCGGGTGACTAACTAAATTGACAGCATTAATCACTATGTCTATTATGCATGTTTCTTAGCTTTAGAAGACTATTATCTGTTCTTACAAATCAGGTAGAATGTGAATCCAGTGACAAAACCGAATATATTCCTGTGCCGGCCAGCGGAGGATGGGATCCCCCTTTAAGCCGGGTTCCTCTCAAGGTTTCTTCCTGCCAGCCCAGGGAGTTTTCTTCCTTTCCACTGTCGCCACTGCATGATCAATATGGTTAATATGGTTTTGCCCTTATTGTAAAGTGTTTTTTGTGATATGGAAACAAGTGAAAAATGCTTTATGTGACTTTATGTGTAACCTTCTAAAAGACATAATTTTTTTGTGGTTTGATTTAAAGTTGTTCAAATTTAATCAAAAGGGGGGAATGTTATGGAAATTATTATTAATGGTTTCTATCTCTTTCTTAATGTACATTAATACAATACTATACAGATGGAGTTACTAATACCCTGCTAGATTGTTACTAACTCTGCTGTTGATTTCGACAACTCTTTCAAGGCCTCATTAAATCGTAGACTAGCAGTCTGACCGTGAGTGGGCAATGAGAGTCTCAAGATAAGGTGTTCTTTGAACTGTTTAGATTTATTTTATTTTGACTCCTGCCTGTCCGACGATTCGAGCCCTATCTGGGAGTAGGGGCTGTGGAATGTTAATGCAAAGAAAGTTCTGTAATTTTCCTTTGTATGATGACGTGTTCTGTATGTGTATAATAATGGTATGAACCCCATGATTGGGCACTTGCTCTCTCACTTGTGAGGAGGGGAGACTCTTGTCAGCCGACATTAAAATCTGATTCTGTACGAACATTGTGTCAAACTGTCTTTGGTAGACCTTGTCTCAAGACTGGTGTCGGATTGTCTTTGGAAGGCTTTGTCTCATGACTTTGTCTCACCGAATTAGGAGATTCGCTTTAGAATTTCCACGACAGGTTATATTTTGGTTTCATCCACATTGTCTATTAAATAATTTGAAATAAGCCAAAAATCAATCCTGGATCTCTTAGATAAATCTTTGTTATTCCAAGTGAACTGGAGTTGATGTGGATTTTTTATTCTCCATATGTCACAACAGTTTAAGTACAGAAGGAGATGACTAAATTCTCCATATGTGCCTCATAAGGATCTTTGAGGGTGACAATTTTTGGTGGGGTCACTTGTGCAGTTCCAGTCGATGAAAGGCAATTATTTGTTCTCTAAATTCCATGGTAGAGCAGTTGTATGTAAGGCTTACATCACCAAGCACAATGCCAAGCGTCGGATAGAGTGGTGTAAAGCATGCCGCAACTGGACCACTGGCGCAGTAGAAACTTGTTCCGTGGAGTGACAAATCACGCTTCTCTATCTGGCAGTCTGATGGACGAGTCTGAGTTTGTCAATTGCAAGGAGAACGTTTCCTGCCGGAGTGCATTGTGCCATCTGTAAAGTTTGGTGGAGGAGGGATAATGCAATGGGGTTGTTTTCTGGGGTTGGCCTAGGCCCCTTAGTTCCACTGAAGGGAAATGTTAATGCCTTAGCTTACCAAGGCATTTTGAAAAATTATATGCTTCCAACTTTGTGGAAACAGTTTGGGGAAGGCCCTTTTCTGTTCCAGCACGACTGTGCCCCAGTGCATAAAGCAAGGTCCATAAAGGTATGGTTGGATAAGTTTGGTGTGGAAGAACTTGACTGGCCTGCATCGAACACCTTTGGGATGACTAGAACAGAGATTGCGAGCCAAGCCCTCTCGTCCAACATCAGTGTCTGACCTTACAAATGGTCTTCTGGAAGAATGGGCAAAAATTCCAACAGACAAACTCCAAAATCTTGTAGAAAGCCTTCCCAGAAGAGTAGAAGCTGTTATAGCTGCAAAGGGGGAACTCGAAATTAATGCCTATGGATTTAGAATGGGATGGCATAAAAGCTCCTGTAGGTGTAATGTGTAGGTGTCCCAATACTTTTGTCCATATAGTGTATATTACCCAAAATGAAAATACATCCATGAATTCAATAACGGAAATAATCCATATCCCTGAATCATGAACTACATATTTCAATCTTTTTCCTTGAAAGGAGCCCTTTAATATGGCCACTGTTTCCATAAGCCATCCAAATATCATCTCCCCACGGATTTTTCCAGAAATCTGAAGCTAAAGAATGTGTTTCTTGTAAAAAATAAATATCTGCCTTGAAGGTTTTACAAAATAAAAATACAGCTTTCCTCTTAATCTGTTCCTGTATCCTGTTCCTCACATAGAATAAAGTGAAAGAGACAAATTGTAAACAAAAAAAGAATTTAAAATAAAATTTGAAAAACCCTGAGTTTTAGGTAGACCAAAGAAATGTAATGATTTTCTACACCTTTTGAGTACTAAGTAGAACAAGCAAACATGGGTTTATAAATCTCTGACCTTCTAAACTTCAAACAGAAAGTATAACATAGCATATCACTACTTGTGATTTTAGAACAAAACTGCATTTCTTAAAGAAAGCACCTATATTTACCAGCATACAACCCTTTGCCGTCACGTCAGGGCGATCATTACATATTTATTTCTTTATTCTCAATGAAGGCTTTGGCTCCGACGAAGAAGGCTTTCGTGCCTCTTCAATTTGTGGCCATAACTTGATGCTTTGTCTCTTTGTCTTTTGTGGTTAAGTCTTTGCCGAACTTTAACTTCTTAATTTTGAGGAATTCCGAATTCTTTGCACATTTCCATGCCCTTTCTTTGGTCGATCTGGATGTAAATCTGGTTATCGCCGGTCGAGTTTTGACATCCTTTCTCCACCTGATCCTATGGCTTACATCAATTTGGGAGCAAAGATCTTCTTTGTGGTTTTGAATGACTGCCTTGCAGATGTCCATCACACGTTGCTTAACGAATTCTCCTTCATGCTCTGGTAGACCATACAAGCTCAGATTCCATCTTCTGTGATAACATTTCATGCCGTTCAACCTGTCTTCCAAGTCTGTTGTTCTCTCCTGGTGGTCATCAATTGTCATCTAACCGTTGTTATTTCTGTTTTCATGTCTTGAACTTCATTGAGGAGAAACTCTGAAGAGTTAAGGCTTTGATGGCATTTTTCTTTAACAAGCTTCCAAGAGTGTCCACATTCTCTTTTATTTTCTCAGCCACAAGCAACAAAATATAACCTTGCAACTCGGAGAGTCTTTCCCTTTCTTAGTGATCAGAGTGCAAGAAGATGAGCCAGGAAAGGGAACAACTCCATTACAGTTAGTGTAGAAATGCAAATCACCTGCTTTGGCAACTTCCATAACATTCTCAGTAAAATCTCTGTTTTCTGTGGTGAATGAAAGCGTCTTGTTCTTCGTTTTACCTTAGTCTCTTGGTCTCTTGTCCCTCATCTTAGATTTTGTGTGCAACTCTGTTAGAACACTTGAACTCAAAAGTTTACATTTTTTAAATATTTACATTTCCTAGAGTAAATTGCTGTGACTATCGACTAGGGCAACAATCAAGTTAATGAATGCATAATTAAAATTAACGGAGAGAGCCAAGCACAACATTCGGATAGATGTGTCCTTTAACTCAATAAGTCTCTCCACTGCAGACATACAACCCTCATATCGTCCGAGCTAGACTCTACTTGAATACTATGTGGGGTTGGGTTTTGTTATTACTTGGATTAGAGATCGCCAGGGAAAACATTGCACTGTCAGGGTATAAACACGTGCGGCAAAAACAGCTTATTATTCAATTATACAAATTCGATGACCTTCAGCTTTGGCTCCCACAAAATTATTTAACCTAATACGAAAATCGAGAAGAAGAAGGTCACAGTAGATTGCGGTGTAGGTATAGAACATGTAAATAATCAAAACGACTGTTTCAAAAAAAGAGTGTAATGCTTTGTTTGCGGATTATCGTGTCTTCTAACCCAGTACGCCTCTCCAATACTGCCCCACCACCCTCATAACGTCAGATCTAGACTCTACTTGAATACTATGTGGGGTTGGGTCTTGTTATTACTTTGATCAGAGATCGCCAGGGAGAACATTGCGCTGTCAGAGTATAAACACGTGCGGCAAAACAGCTTTTTATTCAATTAAACAAATACGATGACCTTCAGCTGTGACACCCACAAAATGATTTAAATCCATTCTAAAATCGACAAAAGGAAGTATGCCGTAGATTGCGGTGTAAGTATAGAACATGTAAAATATTTTTTTTAAAAAGTGTAATGCTTTTTTTGCGGATTATCGTGTCTTCTAACCCAGTACGCCTCTCCAAAACAGCCACACCACCCTCAGATCGTTCGATATACACTGTTCTTGAATACTATGTAGGGTTGGGTCTTGTTCTTACTTGGATTAGAGATCGCCAGGGAGAACATTACACTGTCAGTGTATAGACACGTGCGGCAAAACAGCTTATTATTCAATTAAACACATACGATGACCTTCAACTGTGACACCCACAAAATGATTTAACTCCATTCTAAAATCGACAAAAGGACGTAGATTGCGGTGTAAGTATAGAACATGTAAAATATTAAAACGACTGTTTAAAAAAAGAAAGAGTGTAATGCTTTGTTTGCGGATTATCGTGTCTTCTAACCCAGTACGCCTCTCCAATACTACCCCACCACCCTCATAACGTCAGATTTAGACTCTACTTGAATACTACGTGGGGTTGGGTCTTGATATTACTTGGATTAGAGATCGCCTGTGAAAACATTGCGCTGTCAGTGTATAAACACGTGCTGCAAAACAGCGTATTATTCAATTAAACAAATACGATGACCTTCAGCTGTGACACCCACAAAATGATTTAACTCCATTCTAAAATCGACAAAAGGAAGTAAGACGTAGATTGCGGTGTAAGTATAGAACATGTAAAATATTAAAACAACTGTTAAAAAAAAAAAA
>JAOYSI010000026.1:636101-661086 GCA_025775065.1 Hiodon alosoides | reverse complement strand
CCACCCCCACCCCCCCCGCCCCCCCCCCCCCCCCCCCCCCCCCCCCGCCCTGCGCCCGGGGCCGGGGCGCCCCCCCCCCCCCCCACGCTTCCCTCACAACAAGGACGTTCTGTCGCTGTAATTACTCATCCCCTTGGCTGAAGCTTTAATACAAAGTGTACAGTAATTCAAAGACCCTTATTCTGTCCAGGGATCAATAGAGACTTTAAGTGGAGAACAACTCATACCTCACACATTGATCACTTAGTTTCTAACTAGGATCTTCCGTGTGAAAAAGGGTTCTCTGTATAAAATCAATATTGTAAAATATGGGGGGGGGGGGGGAAAGCATATTTTTTCACAAACAGGAGGATTCAAACCCAAATCACAGACATAGAAACCCATACTGATCACCCCATTGCTTGTCAGTAATAAACGATTGAAACTTGTCTGTTTTGTTGGTTAATTACTGATGAGTGGCAGGGTGATCAGCGTCTGGTTTACACTCATCTCCCTGCCTATATCTGCAATCACAGGTGCAGTCTTTGCAGCTTTTCGGAAGCCTTACAAAGAAACCCTATCAGTCAGGTCTTAGTCATGGCCCCCATCGAATATCTGTTACCATGGTTTTATATGGCCCCCGGAAAGCACCTTTGTTCATTTAAGTCAAGACCTTGGCCCCGATGGAGTTATGAATTTTAATTTGATAGTCCTTGACAGTTTAAGGGTCAGTGAGTGGTTTCAAAATAAGAGAAAGGAAACGACTTTTTCCATTTTCCTCAGTCCCTATTGAAGCTCTGGAGTTTAGCAGGTGGCGTGATGTAATTTATAGATGTAGATACCTATTGTTACCCCTGATCCCAGATTACAATCTCTGTATTAGTGAATTAAATAACACAGGTTAGAGGCCAGACTGTTCGCAAAGCAATCAGTTGATTAATTCAATCATTTTAATTTTTACTTATATTTTACAATACAAATAATCACTTTCTTTTTTTCATTTTATAAATCTATAAATTAAAAATAAACCACTTTGATATTTATTCAAGAGCAGAAGTTGGGATGAATGCAGATTAAAAATTTTTTAAACCCTAATACACCATTCCCCCATTCCATTCTTTATAGAGAACTGGGGCGGTCAGCACATCTGCACTGCAGTTCTAATCAACCTTTGTTAAATTCTCCAAAACGTATGTTACACTGTGAATTTACATTGGGTACATCAAATATATTCAGGGAAATAATGAGCGCATTTCAGCATGCATTTCTGTAATGATTTTGACCATATTCCCAGACAATGTTTGTAGCCATGAAAGGCAGTAAAAAAAACAGAACCCCTGGGACAAGAATCATAAAACAAAACACAGTTTGTGTTTAAATACAAACTCCTGTAAGATGCCTCTGTATGTAGCCTTGGCAACAACATTTTTAAGAATGCCCAGTCCATTCCCTGTAATTCTACAATTAAGTTTAATAGCTAATAATACGTTAATAGCCAATAATACGTTAATAATCAATAATACGTTAATAATAAATAATTTATTATAAATTAGATGAATTGCTTCTCAAGCTTCTCTTATAATTCTCAACACCTCAGTTTGCCTGCAGGTCGCCCTTTCCCATTTCCCATCAGCAACACGGTGCTCACACGGTGCTGACATGGGACAACATACAGTTTTTAGAGTCAAAGACCCCAGAGTCACCGTCAGGTCGACCTGTCCTACACGTTTGTGTACATTTCTTTATCAAGCAGTTGACACCGGGCCTGGTTTGTCTGGTTCTTTAAAGAATGTGATTTGCCTGATCTCCAATTGAATGGTCATACCCCCCCCCGTCACAGCACACCCCATTCGTTGCTCAATTCGACAAAGACAAACGTGATGCTAACCCTGAACAGCAGGTGTCAGAAAACAAAGTCTTTGTAAGAATTTACTTTGCCATACCTGAGTCGATTGATCAGTGTCGATTCAGGAACACTGGCAGATTATGACTACCTCACTGACATGTGCTTTAAAGTATACAGACATGCAGGGGCATTCAGTGAGATTAATAGACCCCTACTGACCTTTAATAGATATATTTATTCAATTTTATTTTACATCGCTCAAGAAAGTCAACTTCACAATAGATTTCTTCTTAATGAAAAATGAATTATGCACATCATTTTAGAACTTAGAGCTTTCAGATCCCGACTGTTTAATGGTATGGTGACAGGGTGAGTTCTCCTTTGACATTTCTACTGGGAGGTGGGGGTATGGTTTGTGGGAAGGCCTTTAGCCCGGAGGGAAGTGGAGCCCTTTGCTGTGATCGATGGGGTGCTGCATTCATTATCAGCCCCCCACCCCCACCAACCGACTGTCCTCTGAAAGTCCAAGGCCAGTTAAGTACAGCAATCTCCCCTTGTTGTCTTCTGTTTTTTTAAATAATATTGATCACAATCCATTGCACATTTAAATGTACATCAACCTGCGTGCTGTATATCAGCCTGTAATTGTTTCTCATTTTAAGTGCATTTCAAAGAATGTGAAACCCTTAATCCGCAGAAGCGGAACATCCAAGCCTATTGGGCAGTCTTACGCCTGTTCACCTGGTACACACCTTTCCATTGAGATTCCATTACCCGCCCCCTGGCCTGATAATCAGCCAGCATTCCACCCCTTAGTGCCCACGCTTACAGAAGAAGACTCTTCCAACCTTCATCCTCTCTGCCTTTTCAAACACCCTCACAACAATTCATGAAAAACGTTGCCGCAAGAAATTGTTACAGCGGCAACAAAACGTTTGATCAGAAACGCATCAGCCTCAAGTAAAAACAGGTGTTTTGCTGATCAAAGTAGCTTCATCTCTATTCCCCGTAAAAGCGAAAGGAGACAGTCAGTGTTCTGGCTTCAGGGATAAAACGGCTGGAACGTGTTGTAGTTCAGAAGCACTCATTTTACCTTTTCGTATACCTGTTGCCGTCCTCCAGATGGTAGGTTTATTATTATAAGGACAGTATTTGGTTTATTACAAACTGTGAAATAATAAAACAATAAAAATTAATCAGATAAACATTTTAAAATAATAAAAATGAATAAGCTCAATTCCGTATAAAAATAGAAATTCAAATAACAATAAAATTGAACACATCTAGGATAGTAAAATAATTAAGATATTAATATAAATAAAGATAAAATACTGACATTAAAAAAAACATCTAAAATAATCAAATAAGAAGACAAGCAGGGGGTATATTATCTAATCATGTACAGGAGTAATCTTTCCAGGTGTTACTTACAAGTGGTGGGTAAGTGTGTGGGAAGTTCCTAATAGTCTCTGTCTCAACTGCGATCTTTTCTGCTCCTCTCTGCTCTCCTTTCTTGTCAGCTCTGACTTTGACAAGGACTACACTCCCCTTTTATACTACCTTACGATGACGGGCTGTCAAAAAGCGTGGCTGCAGAGATGTGGGGAACGCCTGCTCCACCTTGAGGAGTTTGCACAATGTTTAGGAGTTTACTGAGATCATTCCAGCTCCAGAAGAAGGGGGCGTCTAGACAGAGGACGAGTTCATGCAAAGTTTAAGAGTTTACTCTAGTTCACTTGAGCGGGTTTTGACGGCTGATGCAAGGTGTTATGGGTATGCACTTTGGCAGGGTCCAGCTGGCAAAATCCTGCTCAACAAGCACTTTTACAGTAATAGCAATTCCTGTTGGCTTGAATACGTAATGCCCTTTCGTCTGAGCCCCAATGCCAGTTGGAACCATTGAATTTTACAGAGTTGGCGTTATTACATTTAAAATCTGATTCCCTATGCTGACAGGACAGAGATTCACCGTCCAGGTTACAATGACAGCAAGCACACAGGTAAAGCAATGCTGGGGTGACTTGAAAAAAAAAGGTTCGGACTAGAATCCCATCAAGAATCAATTGCAAGACTTGAAGATTGCTGTCCACTAACAAACCGTATCCCACTCCACAGATCTTGTGCAATATTGCCAAGAAAAACGGGAGAATATTGCACAATCCAGATGTGCCAAGCTGGCAAAGACAGCTGTTATTGCTGCCAAAGTATATTCTACAAAGTATTGACTTATCCAAAAGAGACATTTCAGTTTTTTTGTTTTTTTTTATTCCATTAACTGTTATAGTGGACCAATAAATTGATATTGCCTCATCAAAGTGTTGAGTAGGACGTGTAGCTCACAGGAAAAATCTATAAAATATCATTTAAATGCAAGATTTCTGGTTTAAAACAACTAACGAGGGTGGATACTCCTTATAGGCACTGTAAGTTCAGTGGGTTTGTATGTTCCTGCGTGTTAGTGTGGGTTTCATCTGGGTACAAAGATTCGCAGGTTAGGTGGATTGACGACTGTGAAATTGTCTGGTGTCTTGCCCTGTGTGTACCCTGTCTCATGCCCAGCGATAGATGGGTAAAAATTAGGCGTGCCGCAAACTTGAAATGGATAAGCGGTCACAGAAAATATATTAATGAATGCATAATTACTAACATTCAGTTAATCAGAAATCAGAAAGTAAAAAATTCACACTCACTCATCTTTCTGTACTGCAGTAGACTCTAGATTTAATTTCTTAAGGAAGGCTAGAAAATACCAAAAAGGAGCTTTAAAAAGTTTTTTATTTGGGTCAGATAATGTATATACCTTAGCAAGGTTCTCTAAGGTTCTCTAACATTGAATATATTAGAGAATAGTAATGTTTGGCCCCCTTTGTTGTCTGTGTCACCCAATAGTCAAATTATTCAATATTACAGATTCAGAGATTCAGAATTTTGGGCTGACTAAAACTCAGCAGAAGGTTTACTAGTACCCTCTGCTGGCCACTTCAATTATTCCAGACAGCAATTATTTTTCCAGGCTTGCCTCTACTAGCGTGAAATCTAATGCGTGGGAGGTTACATCAGCAAAATGCCAAGTCAAAATATTTTATCTTCTCCACCTCTGCGTGCTTTTATAAATAAATTGCTCTGTTGATCTTAGTCACAAAGCTGTTAAAATAATTTTCTTTAAAAGAACAACTCCAAGTTTTCCCACCATGCATATTGCAGTACAGAAGGTAACACATACAGACCACCATCTTTCCATATGAGACAAGAATTACAGCATAGGTTCCTCCCTAATCACACAGATCTGTCTGAGGCACCCACTTTTATGATCTCCATATTGGCGAAAGAGAGAGGGTAAAAGGTGGTGTTACGATGCAGATGGCGTAAGCTGTTTCTCGCACATAACAAAGGCTCACAGAGATATACATTCATGAAGGTGATCAAAAATGTAGCCCATCCAGGGAACGGCTTCAGAGGAATGTACCTGAAAGGCAAGCCGAGAACGAGGGATACGAAAAGCCCTGGGTGCCCCAGTACATTTTATTCATACCCCTTTTGATCACTGCTGTACTAATATAAAAATCGAATATATATAATCTGGCTTTGTTGACACTAACCTCTTTATTCATGGGTTATTGTTGTTGCAGGTCACAGAACTACCTGACGCCCCAAATCCAGCCCTCCTCCCAATGGAACCGGCTGAACCCTGTTGACCCTGGCATGCAGGGTTCATCCTTCATCCGGAATAACTAATCAATGGAGGAAGACATCAGGCAGGCCGCGCTAACCCGCGCTGGATCGTTTTGCCCAGGCCAGATTAATGGAGTACTGATGAATTACATGACATCAGCCCCACAGCAAAGAATGCTGGGAGGGTCATAGGGTACTCCGTCATCAGACGTCCTTTGTTAACCACTTTCAGACGACAAGCAGAATGTGGCAATGCTGTAATTGTGCACCAGTGCGCTTGCCCGTGAGAGAGCAGGCACGTGTTCTGTCAAGCATAGAGACTAATTTTGTTATATAGAATTTTCAATAGCCGTTTATATATTTAAAATGAATCAACTATTCAGACCATGGAAGACTGATGCTAAACAGTGTGTCAAATTCATCTTCACTATGGAAAAGAATCCGAATGCCAGGCAGAACACGTACGAGCCAAGTGGATGCCATTAATTTGTCTAAACCAGACGCTAAACAGGCTGATTTTGCAGCGCGACATTAGTCTCCATGTGCCGCGTAGGAAATTGAAATCCAGTGAACTGTCCAGCGGTGCAGGGTGGCTAACTGCACGACGAGCGGAGCGCGCTAATTGCTTTCCCTCCCTCTCACCCGAGAAGGCGGCTGCTACGGCGAAGTGTCACGGGGGAAAAAGAACCAGCTTCATGGCTCTTGCTTTAATTTCATTACTCCACACAAAATGTAATTAAATCCAACCATTTGTCAGGCGCCTCTCCTCCAGCATTTGCTTAATATGCGCACATGTATGTAAGCCGACTTAATAAACCTGCAGTGACTGACCTGAATACAAACGTTGTCGATTAAGTTATTTGGCATTATGCTCCTTTGCGAAAACTTAAAATTCTAAGGTTGCCAAAATATTTCTTCCGGCCCGAAATGTGTTTCAGAATGCAGTGGATACGGAATTAAGTTTCGGTTTGCCCATACTATTTAGTAAATAAAACAATTAATGCTCCTTAAGGTCAGTTCACCTGACCTAGGCTTTTACCTCGTACTCTGTTCAACTGCTCAGAGGGCTAATACAGGAAAAGACAAGATATGTTTAGACAATTGCCACAGAAATAGCGTTACGATGCAAACACAGGTCCCCGGATGTAATCTACGAGTAAACCGAAACAAAGACACAGGAAGATATTTACCTATTTTCACTTCACATCAGCAGCTTCACGCTTCATAGCGACACCCAATCATGACCTAACCGCACAGTCTATAGTCTTTGCGTCAGAGACGTAGCCATGGAGCTTTATATGGTATATCATCTGCCATATTGGCTAAGTTTCATTTAGGCAGATATAAATTTCAACAATAAGCTTTTTTACAGATCCCAGACTGAAAACACCTGCACGATGGGATTAAACCATTAAATAACAGAACAGAATATGGTAAATGCTTCACAGCAGACTTTTCCACGTTATGGAAAAGTTTTGTTCGACTGCCACTTCTCTGCCATTTCTGTAGCTCTTCCTCAGTTAGGTAGGAAAGGTCGGCCAGCCCGCTTTTGTTGAAGTGTTGCTTATCCAATTAGCGGTTAACAAAAATAGGTCAAACTATTTGTCAATGTATTCACTGGCAGTCGGAGAGAAACGCAGTATCAAGGGTGGTGTGCCTTTGATGAGAGGGGATGATAATAATTCACAGGCAAGAGATGGAGAGTGGGTGAGACAAGCGTGTGAACCTGTATCGCCAATGTAGCATAAACATTAAAATAATAAAAATAACTGACAACGAAAAAACCCGATAAGGCAATACAACATAACATATTACATAAAACTAAAACACATGCTACAATACACTTACAGTTATATTTAAGTGATCTCACAGGCATATTAAAGGCTCCTTTATATTACAAGCAATATAACAGTATCGAAATTGTATTGGGGGTGACCAAGACCGCTCTTATTCATTGCTCCAGCAGGGGGCAGCTTTAACAAAGAATGCGATAAATTGGGTTTCTATGTGAAAATCAGCGAGCGACATTTAAAAATGAGGTCACAAAAGTTGAAACCACTCAATAAATAAGCACGTACATAATTGTTAACTATGACCTCGTTCTAGGACAGAGGTAAACCCATCACACCAGAACCAAGTCCTAGATTGGTGTCAAATGAATCATTTAGCTCTTCCCACCATCACCAGCAACCAAATAAACACAGGGAGAGACAATATACTAAGTAGCCCATGGGTTTTGAATTGGCGACTCACACACACATCTATGAAGTGAAATCATACAGAAACACCCACCTACTATCATCAGAGCCCACAACACACCAGCTTTTGATTTAGATAGAAGTGCATGGCAGATAAGTGGTTAAAAATGCCATTCATTTTTGATCAGTAGCCTATACATTTGAGGGATTAATAATGACATGGACAACATCTCAGTCGAGTGGAATGTTTTTCCCAGACAGTTGTTGATCTGTGACACCTTAGTGTTAAACGCGTCGAGCTTTCACTGGGACGGTGTTGTTAAATACGGCACCCTGGTCAGACGATGTACAAAGCATATTTAGAATCAGGAGTCATTACAAACCTAATTTATTTATATGTTTGTATTTATTGGAATGCACACGCATTGAGCAACGCAGTTCTGAAAACAAGCACATTCCTGCTGTTCCTCAGAAATCGGATTACAGCACAATGCGTTATATTACATAAAGAAATAACGCTACTAACACAACTCAGGTAGCTAACAGCACTACGCATAGTGTTCTGTTTTTATATACTAACAGATAAGGTTGCAATCGTTATCTGTATTTTATATTGCTATACGAATTATTTAATTCATCTTTATTACTACCCCCGCATAGTTATGCCACAATTAATGAAAATAACAACGGGGGCCCTCTCATTCTCAGTGGCAGTTTTAATTTTATTTCAGAGCAATACTCTGAAGAGCCAGGGATTTAATAAGTAGGACATCTATGCCGATCAAGCCGTCCATTAAGCACAAAAGAGAGAAAAAACGCAGGAACATAGATATTTGGTAAAAATCAACATAAACACTTCTCCATAAAAGTATTCACATTAAGCTATGCCCAGTCATTAACAATTAATTGTAGCTTTCAGTGGTTCCAAAAACAATAGTAATGAATAAACAATGTTTTGGTTCTGAGTAAAGTAATGAAATAGGTAACGTCGACAACGGATTTGAAAATAAAGACAAACTCAAACTAAAAACCCAGTTAGTTAGCCTTTTACTCGATCGACACTAAAAACGTGCTGTCTGAGATTATCAATCCTGAAGCATGCCAAAATACTACCGTCTGCCAGTGCGCGATAACGTGATGACGTCGTTTGCTGACTGCGATGGCGGATGGAAATTTGCTCGGAACGAATCAGAGGACCCTGGGAGAAAGTCATTTGGCATAACGTTCGTTTGACGCGGTTGCGTTTCGTTTCCTTCGGCCAGCGAGGGAGGCATTTCTTGTGTTATGAATGCCGTTCGCACTGCATGTAATAATATGTGGGGCAAGGAATCTTCAGAGTACGATAACAATTGGGACGAGTCAATACCATGCTTCGCTAATTCAGTCTAAGTACTGTTCATAGCTAGTTAGTTTAATCAAGTCTATTAGAACAAAGAGGTAAGGGGAATCAACGGCAAACATCCCAAACAGGATTTAGGAGGAGGTGGAAAGAGCCGTCCAGTATGAAATTTACGGAGCACCTTTCGGCTCATATAACTCCAGAGTGGAGGAAACAATACATACAGTATGAGGTGAGTTTGCAGGGGTTGATATTTAACCCAACGGCCACATTTTCCGGATATAAAGGTTTTTTTTGTTGTCATCAAAACTAGCTGGTTAGCTGACGAACGACAAGGTCTTACTAACTAGCAGCTAGCCAAAAAGAGCTTTGTCGTCTGATGCTTGGCTTACAGCACTACAAAAATACACCTATGTCTGCTTTTTCGATAATTCGACTAGTCCTCAGGCCTTAAAATATATATATATATATATATATATATATTTTTTACTAAAAATTTTAATTCTCGCCAATAATCTACGTGTAACAATGACAGTTGCGAAACAGATTGCTAAGCACATTCCACTGTGTGGCCCCGGTAATGTCCGAACGGAACGGAGCGGTGCTGAGCTGAGGTGAACATGATGCGATATGCGGCCGTTACCCATCACGGCATTGAGTCTTTCTAACTTTACTTTAATTCGTGCGCAGTCTTGGAATAAAGCCGCCAAAACCCGCTATGGAGCTACCCCACGACTTCTAAACCTATGATGGTTTAATAATTGATTAAATAACGTAAACCTTAAACAGGTTGAAATGTATTAGATTAGATTTAGACGAATTAGATTAAGCCGGGGATTCGCCGCGTTTTTAGAGTGTCATTGGGCAGTAATAATTAGTTGAATAGAATGTAAGGACGTGTTTTAAGGTAAATGTCGAGTAATGGAGAATGGTGCATTATTGAAAACCTCCATTTCTGATCAAGTGGTATTCAAGGACATATCTTTTGAGTCAACCGTGAAGTATTTTGATCCAACCTAGGAAGATTATGCGTAACCTTACCTGGATACGATATGACATAGATTAATTAAAAAGAACCCCTTTGTCTAACTGGATTATTACACTGCGCTGAAGTGGACCAACAATTGTCCTACACTGTGGAGACGTTTCTTCGGTTGCGCCGTTTCAAGCAACATTACGTTATAAAGCCAGCCAATGATCAACAGATTAAGTCAGCTCTATCGTTAATGTTGAGATTTTTAGATTCACCGCAAAATGTGTTTTTGTACAAAATAAATAATACCATATGGCATGACAAGGCTTGCATATTCGATGTTAATATAATCAGTTGCATTTTAATTTACTTTTGAAAAGTAAATAGCGTGAATTTCCAAAACGTTGTTTTCTTTTAACACTGTACTTTCCCCATGGATAACTATCACTATTACAGGCGATGAGTTATGGTTATAGACTACACCTGGAATATGGTTAGGGAATGGTACGTTTAAGGAAATGGAAAGTTTGATGAATCTAACGTTTCACTGCTTAACAAATGACTAAAATTTTTAGTTCAACTTTTGTTTGTGGGCTCACCAATGTTATAATCTTTCATATCAGGCACCAACGTTTCTGACATAAATATGAACAGAATATAACGTATTGAACTGGAGAGAGAATAAAATACTTGATGAGTGCAGAGCAGTTACCTCTGTTATATCGTGTGATTTCGGACTTTATAATTATGGTTAACTAAAACTCTACACCTGTGCTTGTGTGAGAAATATAGCACTGATGGAAATAACCATCTGTTAGCCTATCTTTTGTGGAAATAATTTGATTTAAATTTACTTGTGCAGTAGGTATATTATTATACAACATATAAACCTTACTATATTTTATTCGGTACTTCAGAACTAACTCGTTATGCCGTCAGTCTATCGTTACATTAGCGACCGCCTTGACCTACTCTACATATCATTGGCTGACTTAATACCGTAATTATGCTTGAAATCGCGCAGCGGCAGGAACATGTTTGTTGGACAAGTGTCGGCTCACTTCTCCGCAGTAGATTTAAGGGGATGTCATATTTGTCGAGATGCTTTGCAGTTGGTGTTAAATGTAATGGCGTAACAACACTTCTCCTTGTGTTTTATTCTTATGACATCTGTTTTGTTGCTGTCAGATGTATCTACAACTAGCTTGGCATGTAAGAGAGTGGTTCAGATTTCTATTATAATCATTGTCAACACACTTCATTATATTTAATAACTGCAGACGTTTGTATAATCTGCTATTTACATGTAAACATGTTATTAGTCAAATTTTGCTGATTATTATTTTGTCCTTTTGAGAACTTTTGTCCACAATATACTCAAGCAGATTAACACTCAAATGCCCAAACTGTATTCACAATGTCACTCCCAGCCTTACACACATTCACACACGATCGCAAGTGAACATGCAGACACCTGTACATGCTTTTTTTTAAAGTCCCCTTTGTTTTACTCCAAAAATACTCCTTAACCCAAAAAAACACGCTTATTTTCACTCAAGAGTATTACAATGACATGCCTTCTTAATGCTTAAAAAACGTGAAAGAAAAAAAACTATATCCATGTTGACTTGGTTGCAGACAAAATATATATGCTATGTTTTCTGCTTCAACGTATGTAATAATGGCTTGAAATTTCAAGGGCTTCACCTTGGGAATAAGGCAGAGGAAACAGAAGTGCTTTTGTAAGCATGTTTTAGTTTAGATAAACCGCTGCTTAGGACGGAAGACCATTGGTTGTTGATCGAGTTGCATTTTGAAATCGCCAGGATTGAAATTACTTTTGAAAGCTCAGCGTAATTTCTCCCTTATGTAATTTACCAGCCATCCAACATATTTTGTCTGCTGGTGAGCTAGCTCCCAATACAGGGTAATTAAATTCACGAGCTCTGTGTATAATTTATTCACTTTATTGCTATTTAGGCGTGGCTCCACGGTTTCGTTGAGCAGTAATCCATTTGTCCACATTAAAGTCCTCTGGATTCTGGGCCTTTTCTTTGTTTACGTGCAGTTTGGCCGGAGACAACGTTGCTATGGCTTGTGATATGAAGCCATTTGGCTTTGAATTCAGTCTTATAATTGTTTATAAGTATTTTACGTTTTATAAATATTAGTTTTAATACTGATATAAATCATATTTTAAATCTGTTATTATCTGTCTTATGTATCCGTTCCTATTTTTGCTAGTTAAACTAAAGGCCTAATATTTTAATATAATAAAAATGTTACCTTTCCATATTTCTCTCTTATTAACCCTTATGGTACCATGTCTGTCCTTAAGTACTGTGGTCTTCCTATTTCCCTAATAAAGAAAAGGATAAAACGTGACCTTTTCTACCATAATACATTTTTTTTAAATGCATTTAATACAAATTTTCCAGTACCTTGTAATTCCATCTTACACCGTAGAACACATTTACTGTGCAGTGAGCAGTGGTATATTAAGATAATGCAAAGTGGCTTCACTTTCTAATGAAACCTTTTTTCTCTCAAACGATGTACCCTGGTATATTTCATTGGAAAGACTGTTCCTATTGGAGATGTTTCAGAGTGATTACTTCATAGCCATTGGTCGGGTTGTTCATGTGAAATATATGGGTATTTTCTTGCTGGTCTGTTGTTTTTGCATTTCACATGAAGAATAATGAGTTGTACATAATTGAATCATTGCAAATTAGGTTGTTTGGCTAATACGTGCCTGGTTCAGGGTTCGCGTTAACAGGGATTTAATGTGCCCTCAAACTTAGTAGCCCTTCCATAATCCATAAGTTTTTCACCATCAAAGCAGACTTTCATTAATTGATATCAGCAGGAGACTTCCTTTGTCATCTGTCCTGGGATTTATGTTGTGTGTGTGTGGTGGGAGGAGGGGGATGGTGTGGGATGAGAATTGGGCGGGGCAGCGTCTCTGGCGTTCACCGACTGGGATCCGTAATGCTGTTTTCACACTCTGCTTGCTTTAGGTACATGTGGAGAACCAGCCAATGCAACCTGCTCACCTCCCACCCCTTCTGTGTTGATAAAGGGAAAGCATTTATATTTTTCAAAGAAAAGGTCTTTTTGAGGGGTTTTTTGTCACACAAGATACCATGATCATTGCTTTGAACATGTTGACTGGAATGGAACCCTGATGTAATATCACTTCAGTGTGACGATAAGGATTAAGTTAACCTGTTCCCCCTTTCCAATACCCAAATCGTTTCAGTAGTGTCTTTGATCTACAGTAGGTCTGCAGTCTTGATATTGACAAATACCAGTTAATCTTAGTGTTGTTTCTACAGCATTGGTGACTTATGAGAGATTTAATTTGAATGTCTGGAGTGCAGATCTATGTGTTCTTCATAGTTCTGTATAAGCCTAATGGTTGAAATCGCAGTGACCTGCAGCAGGGTCCTCTGCTGTTCAGGCAGCTGAGGTTTAACATTTAAAATGCATTTACTTTTCTCTCCATAAAACTTGTAATCGCCAATTTTCTTTTATCATCCCCCAATCTGGAGTCACCAATTACACTAATGCATCTTGGCTCCTCAAAACAGACGGCTCCACCACGTGAGGGGAGGACACTGAGATAAGACTGTGCCTTTGAGCCTCCCATCACTGCCCAATGGACGGGCCAGTGAAGAGTTCTGCACTGCCACCCTGGACTCTCACTCACAGTTGGCAGATCACGTGGTCCAGATTCTAACGAGATCCAAATCCTAGGGCTCGGCCGGAGCCTTCTCTGACCACGCCCCTATTTTTACATTTTATTTTAATAGGACACGGCCAGTGTTACAAAGAAATTCCGTCTTGAGTTAAAACATGTGGTCAGGCACGGGGGTTGGTCACTGCCAGACTAAACAAAGGGGGCTGCAAACTCCAGAGGGTGTGGATGATGTGTGCCATGAGCAGACAAACGATAAAAGGCTAATTCTGGTTTTAAAATCTTAGGAATTAAGAGCGGGTGCAACATAACCAGATGGCAACACTTGGCACTGCGGCAGTCTTACCCAGTGTTGTTATTCTGTTGTTAACTTTTATGTCCTGTCTATCAGTAATGGGCATAGTCTCAACGACATCAGCCAAAACAAGTCTCGTGTTCTCTGCTGTATAGGATTGATAATAACACAAATAACTGGCCACTGGGGACACTACGTAAGATTGTTTTGTTTATGCATGTGTTTACGTGAGAAGGACAAGGTTGTGAGTGGATTTTTCAGGCCTGTGGTCGGAACAGCAGCACAGCCGCCCGGGTGAGGTGAGCTCAGAGGTGTCTGAGAATGAAACGCGGGCTGTGTGTAGAAGGGCAGAGTTAGGGTGTAGGGTTAGGGTGTAGTTGATGAAACGGTCGCTGGTTCCCTTCACTCACTGGGTTTGTGTGTCTATCTCAATACAGCTTTTTTCGCCTGAAAGACCCCATCAAAAGCGCTTGTTTTAAGAGTGCAAAGGAAACGAACGGGGCCCTGGATCCGTACCTGGAATGTTACAATGAGGATAAGTGAGGGTGACGTTCCTCGTCCACTCAAATCCAGAACCCAGCTGCTGGAAAGAGCGGGCATCCCCCCCCCCCCATTCTTCACCAGGCACTCACGCTCTGTTGGCCCCGCCCATTTCCCATGTTACAAGCTGCCCCCAAGCCCCTCACTCATAGCTTTGTTTTGGCATCACAGGGCTGAGTGTGGGCCCGCATGTACCCCGGTCTGTTTTCTCCTGTTTTTACCTATTTTTAAAATCCTCTGCATTGCAGAGCTCTATTGCTAAACGGGAGACTTTGGACAGAAAAACACCCTTCCGGCTATAGACGGGTGACTCATATGGAACTCCTACTCTACTGTGCATTATGTGTGATGTCCGCTCTGCGGTGACCCCACTGTTCTGTGTTCAGAATTGTATATGATCCTTTTCCTGCTTAACAGTGCAAAGTTAAGCATCTGTCGCTAAAAGATAGGGGTGCTTCATCTGTCTGTCTGTCTGTCTGTTGAGTACTTGAATGGTTTATGATGCCTGACCTAATGATATCTGGAAACCATTTATCTCTGTTAAGAGAACTGCCTCCGGACACACTTTTATTTCGTTTAGTTTACCTTGACCCATTCCCTGAGACTAAGATGTGGGGGATTGTGGAGCGAAGCCAGACAACCGGAAGAGACAGTAGTGGGAGAAGGAAAATCGATAGGAAGGATTTATTCCTGGTGAGTTACGTGAGGGGAAGGTTTTTAGAGGTTTAGAGGTTTTCTGGTGTGCGTAGGATGGAGATGGGTTGGATTTGAGTTCATTCAGAAATAAAGGTGCAGAGGAGTTACTGTCTGTGTCTCTGTATGAAAGGATTGGCTTAAGATTGGTGTTCTTGTGTCATACATATTTGATACCGTGTGCTGTGATGTTCAGGCAGTGGGACTGTCCCACTTTTCCTTCTTCTCTCTTTATAGCTTATAAGGCATCGCTTACCTCCCTATTAGATATTAATGACATGCATTATTATGGTGGACCTGCTGTTTGACAGTGAAAGATAATCAATACTGCTTATAGCCTATACCACAGGCCTGGGCTACTCTTTTGTGTGGTCAATTGATCTCCTCCCCCACAGTAATCGTCATTCAGTGGCGATACCTCCATCTCCAGAGACGGATGGTAGTCTTTGGGCTGGTTTTAAAGCATAGGGTGTCTAGACTCATGGCTAGAAATGAAGATCTGTAGCTTTGTGACTGATCTCGTTCCATTCCTTTCCCCCCCACCTTATTTTACAATTTAGTTGGAGACGCTTTTACATAACTTACAATTTCTACATTTATCCACTTATACCGCTGGATATTTTTCTGAAGCAATTCAAGTTAAGTACCTTGCTCAAGGATAGCTGGGGTTGGACTTGTACCGGCAACCTTTTGATTACAAGCCTGACACCTTAACCACTACACCACCAGCTGCCCTTTAAACTTCATCGTTGTGGACGTCTGTGGCATGTCGCTAACGAGCGTCTCCTGGCAGCTTATTTTACCTAATTCCGATTGGGTACTCTTAAATTGCATGTTATCCTTACACATCTTTTATGTGCTGACTCTTGGGCTTTTTCTGCTTTTCCACAAGGGATTTTTTTTATGACGGGTTGATAAAACGGGCATGCATTACTGAAGATGCACTTTGTACTTAGTGATGTTTGTGTAGTTAAATAGGTGAATTTAAAGGGCAGATTAGCGTATGAGTGTCACAGTGAGACTAGTGATGAAGTACAGCAGAAAAAGCAGCAGCAGGCTGCTCTTGATTCCGATTGTTTTTACGGCAGGCAGCCACCTAACGTTTTAAGCAAATCAAGAGTGTGGGAGGATTAATCTGCTATCAATTGAAGCCACGCGCTGAAAACCACTCTGTCTGAGATCTCTGTGTTCAGGAGTACCGATCGCTGGTCTATATGCGCACTGTCTGAGATCACTATGTACCGATGAGTATCGATGACTAGTCTATACGTTAGAAATGGCATGAGAAAGGCAAGATGACAGATCTATTTTATTTTGAAGTAGCTTATTTTATCATGTTTTGTGTATTTGGTGTAGTTTTTCCTAAGATCAAGAGCTTAACCCAGAAGACTAATATATGCACGCATCGAACTGAAATATTGTTTTGAAAATCATTATTATTTACTAAATCAGTGAATGATTTATAAATATGTAATAATATTAAATAATTAAAATGTATATCATTTGTATAGTACATTTTTTTTTGTGTGAAATATCATTGCCATTACAATTGCCAGTACTACTGATATCTCACTCCAGTAAATTTAAGCTTGCTGGTCACCATGGGGTATTTCGGGTTCTTAAAGGTGGAGTAAAAGTTTAAAGATAGTAAAGAACTGCCAAGTCATCACTGACGGAGCAGATGATCCAGTTCACGGAGCTGTTCCGTGAGTGCCGGTCTGTTCCGTTGTTGCACGAAATGTTCACATGCCTTAAAGATAAGTGCGATAACGCCGTGATAACGGCAGTAGCAGGAGTGGTTCTGTTGCCATCATGTGTCCAGTGTCCAACGCACAACCCGCCAACTTTAATCTCCCTATCCTTATTTATTTATTTATTTATTTATTTATGTATGTGCCAGTTTATCAAAAACACTGACCGTGACTGGTTATTGTGGTCACCTGGACAGGTTTTGTTTTTATGGTCCAAATGAGCGACGTTGGCGACGGGCTTCACAGACGCTGTTTGATGATGACAACATGTTTAAGTTTCTAGAATGCAATGGTAGGCCAGTGAGGTCATTTTAGTGTGATGTGCGACTTCAGTGTCTACTCTTTTAAGTGTAGAATTCTC
The DNA here is from genome assembly GCA_025775065.1 of Hiodon alosoides. Classification (NCBI taxonomy): domain Eukaryota; kingdom Metazoa; phylum Chordata; class Actinopteri; order Hiodontiformes; family Hiodontidae; genus Hiodon; species Hiodon alosoides. The sequence continues at coordinate 643,739 of JAOYSI010000026.1, read as the reverse complement.
TCCCTTCCCCAGGCCTTCAAGGATATGCTGTATGCAGCTCAGGACCAGGCTCCCTCCATAGAAGGTAAGGAAACTCCCTTTTTTGGCAGGTGCTGTCGTTTCAGCAACATGCGCCCCAGAATAAACCAAGGAAACTCGGCCATCCCCCAGCGGTCTCGCGACGGCCTGCTCCTGTAATGTTCGGATAAGGAGGATATGATGCATTCTTAGGGTCAGCCTTCTGTTGTGTGTGTGGTTGTGAAGGGGGGGGGGGAATCCTAAGTTTGGCTGTTTTAGTGTGGCGAGGGGTTAAAAAAAACCTCCTTCTTCTTACGTAGAATCTGGCTGGATTTAGAGCTTTTGTTGCTAATTTACTATGTTTGGTTTAGATCGGTCTGCCCTTAAAAGTCGATAATCAAGCCTTTTAAATTCTGCCCGAGGCAATAACCAGCACCCGGCCACCCTGGTGAGATTCTTTTAATGTCAGGTTTCATATCCAGTACTCTGGAGTGATGGCTCAAATCATTATACAAAATTGTTTTTTGAACGCAGTTCAACTTTAACGAATGCCGAATTTAAGGGAGGACATTTCTTTTCAATCAGGCTGCTGTGACTTCCAAGATGTTGTTTAACTGATGTTATTCCTGCTAAAAACAGTGGAGTGAAGTCACAAAATGAAACGGCAGCAGGATAACGCAGTCTCTAAGCGTTCGCTGAGCTTTGAGCTGCCTCTGAGTGGCTTCTGCAGGAAAAGGGGAAACGCTCTGTACTGCAGACATTGGAAGCCATGGCGGAGTTACTGTCTGTGAAAGTTTTTTTTTTAAAGCTGCATAACGGATTTGGTGCTGGTCTCTTTTAGTTTGTCGTCTGTGTAAATTATTTTGTGTATATAATGTAATTGTATTTGTTTTTTTTTGTAATTTAAGTTTTTAAATGTAATTGTATTTGTAATGTAATTACATGATATGTAATTGGAAAGGAGAACAGTGGTATTTCAGTAGGTTTATTTTAAGAGTAGAGGGGCACGACCTATCCCACCCTTTGCTTGCGCGTGTCTTGGTGACCGGGTGATGTCAGAAGCTGGTGTGTTTGGAGGCTTAGGTAGACTGTATTTAAGGGATGATGCGAACTTCCTGTCAGTCTCTATCCGCCACAGTAGTTCTCGTAAACGCCTCTTCTCCTCGTTGCCAAACCACCAATTATCAACATTTTACTTGATGGGTGAGATATACTGACAGCAGTACGTCATTGTTTGGTGTCAAGGCTGAATCTAAACTAGCTCAGAGGTTCTGGTATGGATCAGACCCTACAGTCTTTTAATCGTCTTGTAATTCAATTAATAAAGATCTGTCTTGGTTAGGCCTAATTGTTTATACAATAATCCAGAAGTCTGCTCTTGCTTGATTTCCCCCACCCTTTTTGTCCAGCCGCATTGCTTTCCATTAGTTGATGTAATTTCCAAATTGGTCATGTCAGATAGCACTGATTAGGTATTGTAACCTGCTTATAAGATGTCCATTAGTGATACTGCAGTTATCTTCACTCTTCATTCAGCCATATTAGAAGGCGTATGCAAAGAATGTCATGCCACAGGTTGTAGGCAAAAATACGGAGAAGTAATCGCATGTCTAGCCTGAGTCCTCGATATATGGTATTACTGTTTATGTTCACCCTTTCAAGTCAAATCCATTAAAATTGTTCCAGGGAAATTTTTAAGTGATTTTTCACGATTCATCAAAGGCCTTTACTGGGACCTTTTTGTCCCCATCCATCTTTACTGATACTGGTGATACTGGGTCCTGGTGTTAGAGGGCTGGGGCTGTATGCTGAAGGTTTTCATCTTCCTGTACATAGTCCAGCCCAACAGGGATTTATTGATGATAAAGTCTACAGCAGCTCACGAGTGGTCTGCTGTGGTCTTTGGCTGTGTTGGTGGTCAGCGTGCAGTCTAAACATGCATGGCTTCGAACCGTGTGTCACAACCTGAACCTGGGGATGTGTGTATGTATGTATTTATATACGTTTCTCTCGACACCATTCACCCGAGCTATGATGACCTGAAATATATTTGTACGTGGAAATATATTCACAAAGAAATTTTCAATTCCGAAAAGATGGCGATGCCCAAGGGAGGAATTTTACTGGGTTAGTAAAGTATTTTACTTGGTTAAAACCGGCCCCCTCTCCCTGTCCCAGTCTGTGTTAGAGCCGTAATAAAATCACCCCTGCAAAGGCACGTAGTGTAATTCTCTGTGGGGTTTAGGGCTGACTGCAAGGGCGCGGGCTGGCTTGGCCTGCACGCCTGTTGGTGGGAACAAGAAGAAAACGGCTGATTCAGACCGTTGTGACAGCGCTGAATTCAGGAAGGTCCAAAAGGCCCGAGGACAGGAGTAGAATGGTGGAAGGTTGTGTCTCTTAGCGGTTAACCGAAATGTAATCATTGAAGCAGGATAGTCATTTGCTGTCTCTCTCTCTCTCTCTCTCTCTCTCTCTCTCTCTCCGTCTCTAAATCGTGCTGGGTAAGTTTCTCGAAAACCTGGACTAAATCGTGAGCTTTTTTCTTCTACTTTTTATTAATATATTTTGTTATTACATTCTGTCTTCATAGTGCACTTGTTTCTGGGAACAATCCTGTTAAACAAGCCTGCCCTGATTACACTTGTCGCTCTGGCGTGTGTTGGCTCAGGGGGACGTTACGCTTCACATTAAACCCGTTTGTTCTCGTCTTTAATTAAACCAGTGGTAAGCGGAAACCACTTGGCTTTGTGTTTGGGCGATATTTCCCCTTTTCTGCCTTTCCTTGCACTTAATGGAGCGGAGGACTAACTGAGGTTGTTAATGTTAAGTATCTTATAGCTACGAGGATGCAGAGCGGGTCTAGTCTCGACTTTGAGTGGAGCACGTACATGTATTTTAAGTAAACCGGAAGGCCTGTTTCTCTGCAGTGTGATTTTTAAGGAAAAGAAACCTGCCAGTTGTCGGCATTCTGTCTGTAGTCTTGAACAACAACAGTTGATGGACTGTCTCTTTCCTTCTCTCCAATCCTCTGCTTTCATGTGGACATCAGAAGCCATCAGGGGTTTTTTTTCCCCCTCACATAGAATAAGCAAGGGTCTCCCCTGGGCCTACGTGGCCTCTTAATGTTTAATGCTGCAAAATCAATGGAGTGGTGATACTGCTCCCTTTTGGTTGAGTTTCCTGGCCTGCTGGAGTGGGCCTTAGTGGGCCTCAGGTAATTCAATGTGGGAGACGAAGGGGCTGCTTCCTAACCAGATTACTGGGAAGAAGGCAGAGCGAGCGGCCAGGATGTCTGTACGCCTTTCAGCCCGTCCAGTCGCATCGGATGTCTGTTGTGGTTGTGTGTACCGATGCCCACGCTGGTTCACCTCCCATCGGTCACCCCAAACCCACTGCGAGGTACAGACGCCCCAGGAGGGTCAGGGGGTTTCATACAACTGTCCTTGCGTCAGTTGTACCTCCAGATTATGCAGATTTGCGTTTGAATACAGCGCGGTATTTGCAATTGCGTTCGGAGGGACATTGGGTCACGGCCCAATGAGAAAGGTGAGAAGGAACAGAAAGTGTGGAATCTGGACATTAGGGGTACATTTATTTACAGAAAATAGTGGGTTTGAAATGAATATGTGATATGGGAGAGAGAACACCTCTCCTATGATCCCAGAATGGTGGAACAGTAGAAAAGATTAGCAGGTGGGGGTTTAATGTGCGTTGTGATATAACAGGAAACTTATAACAAAATACAGAGCATGCCAGTTTGTTACTAGACTCTCTCGGTAATTCCCTCAGGGTTTTTAATAAAAACCCAAATGGCTGACAGTTTTATTGAGAAGTCTTGACTGACGACAGTAATCTTGAGTAGGCAACGTGGCTGAAGCTAGGCACGTTTAGGTCTTTGTGTGTAGAGTAGATCTGAAAAAAGGTTCTCCCCCTGCAAAGCCAGTCCCACCTCCCTACTCTTCACACTGCTTAACCCATTGGCCTTCCAAACCCCAGTCTTGGCCAATGTGTGTTTTCTGTCCAAGGGATTTATGTTTCTCTCAAGAACTGCACCCTCTCTACTGATGTGTGTTCATTCCAGTCCAATTGGCTGGCTGTAACAGTGTAAATAAGGGCGTAATGTATTTTTCATTCATACCTGGCACAAGTGGTTTTATTGATCGTTTTGACAGCTGAAACGCACTCCTGCCATTTGTCGATAATTCATATTCCATTTGTCGCTGCATATTGGTTTTAACTTAATGCACATTAAGAGGAACTTGAATGCAATAGGATGTTTTCAATAAAAAATATGTTTAAAGTGCAGACATGCTGGTTGTGTAAATTAAATCTGTTTATTATGTTTCTAATCTGATTTCAAAGTCCAGACCATTGTTCTAAAATAAAGATTTATTTGGTTAGCGTAACTAATTGAAGCCGTCAGGTTATTGCCAAAGTGAGTAATTTTAAATTTGTTTAACTTTAGAATGTTCTCCACCAGCACTGCGTTCATGCACGTCTACGTAAGACCCCCCCCCACCCACCTGGGAGGGTCCCTTTCTGATGATTTGTACCCTTTGGTTAAATTGCGTGAGAGTGCCTACAGGTGACAGCGCGGTAGTAATGAGCTGGCGTTCAGCACAGACACGCGGCTCGTCAGTTAAACACTGTTTTTGCAGAATGTGGCGTGTTTTCCCCACAATGTTTTTCCACGCTGGACCGTCTCACGGTCAGTGTCTGCTCCTTCACTATTATATCCAGTGTCGGCGTCACGCATAGTTATGGTTCCGCTCTGATGTATCGGGATTATGGGCTGCCTTGATATGTTTTTATACACCCAATAATGTTGCTCTTATGCGTTTTCTATTTTTGCAATAAATTCCTTCTGGTCAGCTTGTTTTTATTAACTGAAAGGGATTTCAGTGAATCCACACAGCTGTTTGTGGATATGAGCTTGTATTTGGATGTTATCACTTTTACCTGTCGTCTTGATTTTAGAGATAAAATAAATCCTTCCCGAGCGAGAATCTCTGTCTGTCTGTCTCTCTCTCTCCCTCTCCCTCTCCCTCTTTCTGTTGAATTCCATCTGTCAAATAATGGTATCGGCCAGAAGAATTTGACGGCGCAAATGTTTGACGCTTGGTAACGCTGATTTCAGAGGCATGCTAACCTCAGGAAATGTGCTGGTTACCGAGTGCCAACTGAGTGCTGAGGGTAACGTGACAGATTTCCAGACGATCGCGAAGTAACGGCGTGCCAGATCCCTCACCCTGCATGCACAGATGGTCCCAATGCGGCACTGAGGAGAAAGAACCGTGCAGGGAACGCCCAACACCCCTGCCGAAACAAGCTCCCCCCCCCTCCCTCAGTGTAGTAAATTTGATTTAGGCCTGCTCACATGCTGTCATAACGGTGTTAGGATTTACCCTGCAAGTTTATTTATCTGCTGGGGGAATAACATCGTCCGCTTGTGAAATTGGATGGCTGAATTACTGTCCCTTCATTGATGGCTAAAATGGTTTTATAGTGAATATATGCATGCATGTTTTAATATTGTAATTGTAAAGAAAAAAAAACATTTTGTGATTTATTTAATTCATTTTCAGCTGCGGGTCCATTTGTTTCAAACTTTGCTGTTTTATTGTTTATAATTCAAGCTTTTACGCAGCCTGAAACTGAGTGTGTTACATGTTCATCCCTTCCTGGGGTTACTGCGGTAAGTCTTGGGTTTGTGGACAAAATACGCACACAGCACCTCAACGCACGTGAAATCCTCATCCAGACATGCTGCAACACACCTGTAGATTGGAGAGAAAATGATAATTGGCCATGATTAACAGTAAATTGTTATCTTTTGGTAGCTTACTGCAGGGAAGTTATAATCACAAACCTATTTCTGTCTAAATTAAAGGTAATTTGGGTGTAATGACGGTGTGTGGGAGAGATTATCCTGCAGACACGTCAAAGTAGTAATATTTACCACTCTTTCCTGAAATAAAGCGAACATTTTCAGGTGTAAGTGTCGTTTACAGGACACGGAGCACTCCAGCTTCTTGGATATTCTCTCCGTTTGCCCAGCTGTCGACTGGGGGGTTTCGCTCCTTGATTTCAAGCTCGGCCGGCGAGTTAAAGGGGAAATGGTTCCCCCGATCGGGTGCATCCAGCCCGCTGCGCTTCGTGCTTCAAATCTGGCTTTTTAAAGGAACGCGGTCGAGGATCACTGTATCCTGTTTGTTTTTCTTTGGCTGGCTGCTGCTGATTAATCTGACTGACCGTGACCCTGACCGTGACCGACGCTACTTAACAAAAGACCCCCTTTTCCAGACTTAAACTCCCGCGTCTGTCCCACTCTCTGGATAGTGCTTGTATCGCTGACATTGCAGCGGGCTGTAGCTACAGGTTTAACACCGTTCCTATATAAATGTGTGAGAGAGGCTCGTTGCCGTTGCTCTCAGAGCTTGTAATGACACGCTTAGCCGGATGTGTATCACCAGCTCATTCTGTAGGGCTGTGTTATCAGAAGAAGCCGATCACATTAGCGCCGGATTAGCACGCCATTGACACCCAGTGACCCACTTCAGACTGACCTCTGTGGGAATGTATGTTGCCTAACCACCAGTTAGGCCCTGGGCTGATGTTGACAGATTTTCCCACTTTCTAAATTCCTCACCTCTCAGTTGGACCTTTGGATGTGTGTGATACTGGTTTCGCACCTCTCTACTTGTCCTGTCACCTGAATGAGTAACATTATTGATGTGGTGTCTGTGTCTGTGTCTGTGGCTGTGGCTGGCTGTCTGTCTGTGTAAAAACAGTCAACATCCCTTGTTTTGACACACTGAGGGCCGAGTATCTCTCTCTCTCTCTCTCTCTCTCTCTCTCTCTCTGCAGGAGGATGCACGTTACTTTCTGTCACATTAAATGCTTCTGTAAGAGCTAGCCTGTCTTGAAAAGAAAGACCTCTGGGATCTGCATTGTAATTTTTGGCTTTTCGGCTGCCAATGTCCATGTTTACGTGGCCCATACACTGTTGCAGAGTTATGATTTAAAAAGTTATTTTCTAGGGAAATTTTTTTTTTTTTTTTTTTTTGTCTTTACAAGCTTGTCATCAAGTGATGCCAATGTACCGTCGTTGCTCTGTGGAAAACAGTGATATATACTGTAGTTTTGGCCTAAAAATACTGTCAGTACATTACGTTTTTCTTTTTGAAGTTTTAAGTGATGGGCTCTGTTAGAAGTACGACCTTAGATTGGTCTCATTAAGGACTTTTTTATCCTCTCCAATGGATGGTTCCTGAATGTGAGCATGATTTACGTGACTTGTTTAGGATGTGGACCGGCTCATGCAGAGACATCGCTCCAGGTCCATCAACTCTCTGACCAGTCCTGCAGTGGCCAAATGCTATGACAACGCACTGGAGTTAGAAACTGCTGTCCCGTTTAATAAATAAAATGGGAAATTCTGCATTCTTCTTTCACTAAGTTTCTCCTTACAAAAAGCAAGGCGCGTATATTACTCCATGGAGTGTAACGACTGGCGATGCGTCCTGCGGTGGGAAACACAATATTTGTATTTGTTTTCACTGGACGTGCCTATCTTCAGTGTACCTCGGTCAGCGCGAAACGTTGGAAACATGGGTTTTACTGGCAGCTGATTTCCTGTGG
>JAOYSI010000026.1:601626-616162 GCA_025775065.1 Hiodon alosoides | reverse complement strand
GCCGTTAGCCGTTAGCCGTTAGCCGTTAGCAGCTCCCTAATGAAACGCATCCCTGAATGCACATTGGTTGCTTGGTCCAGAATGGCACAGGGTGTTTTAGTTTTTTGCGTCGGTTTTAATGGTGGTGTATTCAATACGTGCCGTTATAATGTTACTCAACATTCATTTTAATGTTGTATTCTTGCCATTAGTCGTTTCTTACTATAGTGGCATTGTTTAATCATTGTAGAAATACCTGTTTGTTTTAATTTACTCCCACCATCATAGAAAGGTGATAAATTAAGTGTTATAAGCGTTCCTCCTGTCCCTCTTCCCTCCCCCCGTGCACCAGTTCCGTGTATTTACAGCTCCTTTCCACCGGGTGGAGTTTGCAGACTTCTGGCTGGCGGACCAGCTCAACTCCCTGGTTGTGGTTCTGATGGACCTGGAGTACCTGGTCTGCTTCTACAGCTTCGAGCTCGACTGGAAGGAGAAGAACGGGCTCCTACCGCTCCAGCCAGGTGATAACCTGCCCCGGCTCAAGCGGGTGGAGGGAGGAAGTTTCGGATTGGGAAAGTCACGGGGATGACTCTAAGCCTGTTGTTAAGCGTGCAAGCCTGACCGTAACTTATCCATAAGGTTAGGTCTGGTTAATACATTATAAACAAATTGATAAGTAATATGATGGAGTCCACAAGGTCAGCAGGGTCAGTCTGGGAAAATTAGCCATTAAAAGCACCCCTGCCTGCAGCGTCTGCAACCTTCCCCGTGACCTTGCAGTCCGTCGTCAGGTAATTAAGTGGGAATGTTTGGAGGTGCGACCCTCATACTGATCATCCGTTGTTTCGAGGTTGAGGGAGTGATTGCAGGGGAAAGGCAGAGAATTGCACAGAGCACAGTGTAATCAGTGGGCTTGTCTATGCCGTGTGTCTGCAGGTTTTGACCTTGGCATGTCTCCTTTTATCTGTATCTCCTTTTTACTCGCAGTGTTTGGCCCCTCGCTGCGCGTCCCACGCTGTCTCTGTTTATAACAGGCAGAAGTGCAGGGAGCCGGAATCTCTCCACCTTCTGGGCCTCGGCGATCGTGTGCATGTTTTGAGCGTGTAGCGACACTGTTGAGTTGCGCTGGCGGGTTTCGATCTCTGTCCCGCTGGTCTAGTGTCGGTAAACTGTGCCGGGAATACCGCTGAAGCCAGCGGGTTTTGGTGTGTCCTAACAGTACAAAGTCAGCAGGAATCGTTGCCACTTTCTCTCTCCACATTCCAAGTTCAACAAACTGTGCCGAGGTGCTAACAATCAAGTGTCACTAAAGAACAAAGACGGGAAAAACTCCTACAGGTGATCTATGTAAAGGATGGGTCTTTGACCCCCACGATATGATGTGTATTTGAAGTGCGTTTAAAAGCCTTGTATCTGTCTGTGGACAGCTGAGCTGAAAAGCAGTGGTGCTGCTAGCGCAGTGCTAGGCTAACCGCTCTGTGATCGACTCTCCCCTCAGGTCACATTTGCCACCGGTACTCCTACGGCCTCCGCGCTGTGATCCAGTGTCTGCCGGCCTGGTTCCGCTTCGTGCAGTGCCTGCGCCGGTACCGTGACACCAAGCGCGCCTTCCCGCACCTGGTCAACGCTGGGAAGTACTCCACCACCTTCTTCGTGGTCACCTTTTCCGCTCTCTACAGCACCCACAAAGGTGAAGCCCGAAAGGGGAGGGGAGGGGAGGGGTGGAGGTGTTGGTCTGGGTGCTCAAATGATCTGAGCACTTAAACAGCCAGTGCGTTTTTTTCTCCTTTCTATCTGTGTGTATTTAATTTTGCGTTTAATGTGTTCTATTCTTAAATTTCACGGCAACTTTATTTAAATGCACCAAAACGTTGGCTAATTTTAAGGATGTCTTTTGTAGCCCTCAAGTCTTCAGAAGTGTGTCTAATAGAATTTAGGAGATGAGAAACTTTTCAGATTTTCCCCTGGACAACCGTACAGTTTGCATTTGGTGAAGTGCCTGCCCTGTTTGTCTAATGTGTTGTCAGAAATGATTTTCCATCCCTGTGTTGAAGCAGGAGTTTGAGGCAATCTCAGGAGAGGGACAAAGCTAGCTTCCAGTTAGCCTGGTCTCCCTCGGTCTCCTCTAGGGGCCTCCAGGGGCCCCCCGGGAGGCGTTACAATGTTTACATTAATGAGATGTTTTGTTGACGTGCATTGGAGGAGGTTTGTGAGTTTATATATTTGCGGCCGCAGAGTAATCTCTTACCAAAGGCCTTGTGTTTTAAGTTCCTGTGGCCTCCTCCAGGTGGTGCTGTTTTAGCATGAACAATATTTACGTCACATAATTAATGTTTGAAATGAATATCTACAGGTACAGGACATGCTAGGTTTTAAATGTTCTTCCATTATAGATCGTATTGCTCTGTGGAGTTAGGTAGGAATTTTGTAGCTGCTGGAAGTTAATATATTTACTGTTATGAGCTGTTTGTACTGCACTTGGTAGTCAGTGTTCCCTAGCCTGCCGCGAGTGATAATGATGTGTCTGGGGAAAAGCCCGACTGGGCGTGGACAGCCTCGGCAGGAAAGTGTGCTGGGGCAGCCAGGCAGAAGATGGGATGAATTCTGCTTCAGACGCCGGCGGGTCCATGAAATTGATCGAGTTTGCTGGTGTTGGGTTTGTGAAATCACTCTAATCCAGACACCTCAGTGATTTTCAGTTTTTCTACAAGTAAATAGTTTCCAGTGTCACACTCCCTTGGAAACCCATCGCTAATGTGGCAATCAAAGTGGTTTCCCTCCAGGACTCCAGTAGACAGCTTCCATTCATTCCTCTTTTCCTGATGATTAAGCATGAACATCTTCCTATGGGTGATTTGGTGCCTGGGGAGGGGTCAGTCAGGGTCGCTAAAAGACACTACACTACCTGGGTTATAAGTGGAAAGTGACAGATGATGGCTTTTTCTAGGAGCCTTCGCCTTCCCCTCTCAGCATCGTTTGACAGAGAGTGTCTGCTGCAGTGATGTCGACGTCTAAACGGCGTTTAGTCACCAGCTAGACGCATCCATTCTGAGCGATTGCCATTGGCTTCTGCAGTCCTGTGGACCGCACTTACCCAGCCCCGTGGCTCGGTCACGGGTCATCAGCAGAAGACCTGTTTTTGAATAACCTATTTTATCGCAGCCCAATCTGCGGTTTTGATCTGTGTTAATATGTTAGCCTTGCTGAGGCTAGCTCTCTTCCAGAAGAGACGCTTGAAGTCGGTACTTTGTTAGGCTGTCTCTACATCAGTGTGTTGAAGTACAGGCCAGGATGAGACACTGTCACTCAGTCTGTACGTAAAGTTTTCGGCAAATGCTCGAATACTTCTTTAAGCTGCTGGAAAATGCTTATCGAGGTGCTGTATGAAGTAATACTTATGGTAGCGTCTCCCTCCGGTGGTGACAGTAGGAACCGTTTATTGTCCATGTCTTATATTTTTCCAGTTCTTACTGCATAAACGTATTACTTATTCTGTCATTTGGATTTGTAATGAAGTAGTCTGTGGATGAAGAGGGGGAAAAGCGCACTGTTTATATATTATATGGTTTTTTAAAATGTATTATTATTGAAGTGTGTGTTCATTTGGTGGTGGAGTGGACCTCTGATTTGTGTTCATTTGGTGGTGGAGTGGACCTCTGAATTGTGTTCACAGCATCTGAATGAAGAACCATTCCTTATGGTGACGTGTGGATTGAGTCAAACTTTTTCCTTTTGCTTCTCAGAGAGCAATGACCCAGACACAGACGTTTTCTTCTACCTGTTGATCGTCTTCTCTGCGATAAGCTCCTGCTATACCCTTATTTGGGACCTCAAGATGGACTGGGGACTCTTTGATCGCGGCGCTGGGGAGAACACCTTCCTAAGGGAGGAGATAGTTTACCCACAGAAAGTGAGAAACCACCTGATCCTCCCGTTCCTGTTGACACAGTCCGGACTTTTTCTGTGGCGCCCCCTGGCTGTTCTGTCCCCTCACTGTTCTGTCCCCTCACCGTTCTCCTCAGGCCTACTACTACTGTGCCATACTGGAAGACGTGATCCTGCGCTTTGCATGGACGATTCAGATGTCCCTCACCACCATGAACGTCTTCAGTTCTGCCTCCGACATCATGGCCACCGTCCTGGCGCCACTGGAGGTCTTCCGGTGAGACAAAGCTACGCAGATACTCCACACAAAGGTCGCATTGCGTTGTCCGTAGGTCTTAGAAAAGGAGCTGTGCGGGTTTTTTTTAGTGTAGATGGCTTTACTTTTGGAGAAAGCACTGTATTTTATGTATTTTACTATACAAACAGCCTCCACCCTTTCTGTCAGGTCCTTTAAGCTACCCTCATTACTCATCTCTTTTTCACGACTCCACAACGTCCTGCACACCTCCAGGCGCTTTGTGTGGAACTTCTTCCGCCTGGAGAACGAGCACCTCAACAACTGCGGCGAGTTCCGGGCGGTGCGGGACATCTCGGTAGCGCCGCTCAACGCCGATGACCAGACCCTGCTGGAGCAGATGATGGACCAGGAGGACGGCGTGCGGAACCGGGCGGGCAAAAAGAGCTGGAAACGGAGCTACAGCATGTCCCTGCGACGGCCGCGGCTCGCATCCCAGTACGACCCGCCGTCCCCGGCTCTCTCCTGACGCGCCACGCGTCGGGTTCCGCCGCTGACGTCTCTGTCCCCTCCCCTCCCACTCTGCAGGTCCAAGACCCGGGACACGAAGGTGCTGATAGAGGACACCGACGACGAGGCCTGCACCTGAGCCCGTTCTCCGCTGTGGTCACGCTGTGGTCACGCTGTGGTCACGCTGTGGTCATGCTGTGGTCACCCTGTGGTCACGCCCCCTCTCGCCCCGGCCTTCCAATCACTCCCATCACAGAGCTGCCTCTCTGCACCGAACACAGCCGGCATTTCCACTATACTACACACGTGACCAACACGTGATGCAGCAACACGGCAAGTCCATGGCAGGCTGACTCGTGGAGACGCAGCAATGCTACACTGACTCTCCTTTTAGGGATTTTACTTCAAGCTCTTTCTGGTTTTTAGAAGACATTTTCCGGGGTGTTGGTGGGTTTGTACATTCGTTCTTGGGCTTAAGTTGCCAATTATTTTGTAGATGCAAATATCGGAAACGACTGACTGTGGAAACATGTATGTATATATCAGGAGTAAAAAGAAGAAGGAACTGATCGATAATCAAAAACAGTATGTAGATAGGTAATATAGATAGATAATAAGAACAAGAACTTAAGAACTGGACAAAAGCCAGAGACTGAACTGGTTCAAACTAGTTGTCACAGTTCTTTTTTTGTTTGTTTGTTTTTTTCATTTTATCGGCAATGTTCATGTAGTTGTAATGTGTTGTGTACAGGAATGTCTATACACGCATAATTCATCTTCCTATGACTTTTTTATTTTTTATTTTTTGTCCCCCGTTATTATTTATGAAAAGGAGAATGGCTTGAATGTCTGTGGCATGTTGGATGTTGGAGTGTTTGTTGTTTTGTTTTTTTTTGGTAAAAGTTTGTTTGTGTAGATGCCTTCTGTTGTTGGTGTGTAAAAACCTTCAGGTTCCCCCAGTTGGGCTCAAGGAGGCCTGTCGAGAGGCCTCGTACCAAAGAAAAGGTCTCATTCAGTCCAGGTGAAAAGAACTTCTGTTGCCAAAAAAAACCCCTTACCGTTGTTTCAATTAAACCCATCCACAAAAGTTTTCCACCCTCAAATGTGTTTTAAGACCCCCGGCTTTGGAGCGTATGTTGTGTCTCGTTTAGGAACCTTGTCAAGTGAACTTGGGTTTCCAGTGGTTTGGACCCTCAGAACCGGCCACACAATCTGATTCGACACTCTTTGCTGATTTGTTTCGGAGTGACGAAGGTCTACCGCTCAGATTATCCGAATTATTGAAGTACTTGTACACTTTTATAAGCCATATTCCCATGATTAAGTCTTAAAACGTGTGTATTTGTGTCATCTAGCCTTTTCGGTCCGTTCGCTGATGTTTACTGCCTGTTACCCGGCTGTTCCCAATGTTTCACCCCTACAGGGGCCCGCCCTCTGAAGTACATGGAACCAAACTTATACCCAATGATATTCACCTTTCCCCTCCTGCCATCATCCGCGTTTGACTTAATGCATTCCTTCTACACAAACGTCCCGTAAAGTTTATTTCTTAATCTGTTAAAAAAAAAACAACAAAAAACACACAAGCACATCAATGTCCTGACAGCATCTACTCAAAGCTATAAGAAGAAAGCCAGTATTTATGTAGTTTGTCTGTCTGACCAATTGGTTTTAGTGGGGACCAAGAGTGATTTTCCTCATTGTGTGAGGCGTGCGTGTGTGTGCGCGTGCGCGTGTGTGTGGAGGTTTTCTTCTGAATCCTACTCGGGTCACACGATTTCCCCCCACGCTTCTTAGCCAAGGAAACATTCTGACCTTCAGTGGTCTCAAGGGGAGTAAAGGCATGTTTCTTTGTGGACAACGCTGTGAATATGTCATAAAGGAGTGACCTTTGCAAAAGTTGAAGGAAACAGGATGTTTCTTCGCCCTTCTGTCTGAAATAAACAGCACCTCTGAAGACACCTGAAGGGTTTTAAACACCCAGGAGAGTTCCTCTGATTTATCAAAGGTTTTTCTGTTCCTTACCGCTGATGATGATGTGTATATAATTTTTTTATTTTTTTGCTTGTTGTAGTTTTGGTTGGGGGGACTAGGGTCATCCTACTCTTTCCGTTACCTTAGCTGTGATATTTGAATGGTTCTTTGTCTTGTGCACCTGTCTTTAAAGGGAGACAGAAAAGTTCTAAAAATTGAACAGCTTAAACAATAAATGAACACCTACTCAATGAGCAAATTGTGGTTTCTATTGACCTTGAGACCACGTATGTTTAGCATCATTTGAGAGATGGCAGGGAATAAAACCAGGGATATTCCTTAAATTTCTCAAAGTAGGTGGGATATCCCAGAGTTCCTCATTACAGTCAAATAATTGTACTTTCCTCGCATTCTAGAGGTGTCTGAGCTATTTTATTGTTACGTAATACTTGTGTGATTCAATGTACTGCCATGCATACCGAGATAGTTGTAGGGTTTCCTGTCTTAGATATTATTGTTAAATTGTAACATGGTTCCTAATTATGGTGTCTGAGCCTCAGGTCACTCAAAGCCAAAAATTAAGCTTATGACAATTTCATTCATCACATCTGGAATAGGCACAGACATTGGAATACATGGCTGGGCCCAGACAAATGTGGTTTGTCGTCTGCTGCTGAATTGTTCCAAAAACAATAATATTTATCTGTGTTAGATTATAGTGGGCCTTTATAGAAGATAACTCTAGGATTTCTCCTTGTGATTTGTTGATGTAATGCAAGTGTGTAATATATACATAGTTTTAGTCTCCCTTTATTTAAATTGTGTGCAGCTACGCTGTGTAAAAATCCATCTTTAGTACGACTTTTGTAAGAGTCTATTCCAAGTATTGTTAGTGTATCAGAGCTAAAATCAATCTTATTGACAGTGAGAGGAGGCTGTCAAGGTTCAACCTATTTTGTAAGAGTAACGTTTATGTAATGAAGACATTCTGGAGTGAGCAATTGAGCAATTGAAACAAGATGAGATAAGATTCCTTTTTTTGTTGTTGTTGTTTTTTTTAAAACTAATGTGTGAGATGGGTTCAGCTGTTGTTTTGTCCTGGCCCTAGCTGGGGTTAAACGGGGTTAAAAGGAAGGTGGCGCTACCAAACCTCGGTGCCTCTCTCAGCGTCCAGCCTCGAACACTGCGCACTCTCCGACAGAGGACGTGCTCGTACTACACGGGGGGAGAAAAACCCTATCTCTCTTCCTGTTTTGGATTAGAGTCATTTGCGTTGAGCATGAACGCAGACTGTCCCCCTGGTTCTTAATTCTAAGTACAAGATTAAATTGCCTGATTAAATCTCCTGAGTGGCTCGGTTGGAAAAGGCGCTCATCTGAACCCCCCCCCCCCAAAGCTAGAGTTTGCTGGTTCAGGTCATTAGCCGGTTGTGTCTGGGAGTGTCTCCTGCCTCCTGCCGTTTCCCCCGGGAGGGTGCTGAGCTAGTTCTGTGGATGGAAGGGAATGCTATTGCTATTGCTATTGCGTAGCGTTTGTGAAAAGGTACAGGGATGTCTGCTTTATAGCTCGTATCTTTCTTGAATTATGAATTATTAATGCTTGGTGTAACTGTCTGTGCTGTTAGTTTTTGTGTCCTCTGGGGCTAAGTGGGTGTGGAGTTTGTCAGTGTAGACGGCGGGACGGAGGAGCTGCTCCATGGTGTATAAGATGCTCCATTAATCCATGGGTCTTCCTGTTTTCTTCCTGGTCCCGAGCGATTTCCGCCTTCTCTGAGGTGCTACGCCATGGACCTCTGCTCCCTCTCCGTCATGCACCAGCCTCTCAAGGGGATAGGGGAAGGAACATTCCATTTGGACTTTTTTTGGGCTTTCCGGCTATTGCGACGTGTGTAACCTAATCCAGCCTTTCCCTTACTTTTATCTTGACTTTCAATGCGCAGAAACACCATGTCGAAGTACGGCTGGCGTCTTTTTTGAGTTTTCACGATTCAAGGTGTCACCTTCTTTTTTTTTTAACTTTTTTAATGCACATTAGACCTTTGTGAAAACTTGGAGCCTGCAAAGTCAGGAAGCTGGGTACCTTTCCTTTCACTCCTGCTAGCATAACCCTTTTATGTCTGTGTCTTTAGAAGAAAGAGGGTCTCTTTTATGTGATGTGAGACTTTTTGAGAAAAGTTAACTGTACTCGGATACAGTTAGTTATTTCTCTATTCCGTTTTTTTCTTTCTGTGTTTTCTTCATGGTTCACTGTACTGTCTATGACAAACGCAGTGTTCATTTTGTAATTTACTCCTCAAACTGCTTGCACACAAAGTTTCTCTCAGTAAACAGGATGCTGGGAGAAGATTTAAGAATGCACAAAATTATGATATTTTTGGTAGGTGGCTCAGACTGCCACCGTGTGGTACCGCTCCTTTTCTAAAACGTCACAAATGCGCAGGGACAACGCCAGCGCAGACGCGTTCCGTTCACAAGTCTGCGTCTCTCCGCGTGTGTGCGAATGAACGTGTGGGCTGTGTTGATTGGAGAATATTCCATCTCAGAAGTTACTGACTACAGCCAGCCATTGTTTTCCTTTTATCACCAAAGACCATTCTGCTGCAGGGTACACTTTTGTTTTTTTTTAAATGTTATTTTTCCTGGTTTTGCATTTCTGTGCCTTTTGCTGTATTAGATTAAATAAAATGATCCCCTATAGCACTCTCGCTGGTCTAGTGTTGACATGGCTTAATTTGTGCCGGATCCTGCCGGAACAGGATCCGGGACCTCCCAGATTCGGACCGGCGCCTATTTGAATGGGAAATTAAAAATCAATTGAAACAGCACCCTCTCTGTGTTCCGGGACCTCCTGATTTACAAATTAAGCACTGACCGTTGACCACCTTGAACTTGGGCAGAGACTAAAACCCCTCTCTTTTTTTGTGTGCGTTTCTTTAATTGCTCTGCCGATTGTCTTTCCTGCCCGTGCTTTTATTTTTCATAGTATGTTTATATTTATTATCGAATTATGTGCATACATAATTGATTTTTAAAGCCTGCGTCTGGTTAGCGGTATGCATTTTTGTTTTAAGTTTTTAAAACTAGCAGTATTTTGATGTTGGATCCGTTTCTGATCTTTCAAAATGTGCATGTAGAAAAAGAAGAAATGTGTGGAGTATGGAATGTGATCGGTCTTCTCACTACCCAAACCCCACAATTACCAGGATTTGTATACTGGTCAAGTGTTGGAAGTTTAGGTAAACTAGTTCATCGCTAGTATTTTTCCTGTTCTTAGTGTTTTTTCATTTTTTTGTCGTTATTCTAATAGGTAGCGCTCTTTACTAATAGTCATGTGTTTGCGCGTTTTTACAATTTAGCCACTGACAGCCAATCTGAGGAATCGAAAAATGACGAGCTATGCTAATTTATGAGATAATTTAATCATTTCTTATTCGGGGAAAGTCCCCACTGTTCGGTTCTTCACTATTGGTTGCGACATGGAAGGCAACCAAGAGAAATGGCAACAAATCTGCTTCTGACCAAATAGCATCCGATTTGATATTGCCCCCTCAAACCTCGACGCTGTGGGTCATTTTGTTAATGGCCTTTTAAGACGAGAGCATACCCGTGTGATTCAAACTCTTGACCGCATTTTCCTATAAGGGAATATGATCCACAGTGGAGGGCACTGATCCACAGATCTTATTGATTGTTAAATAAATAAGTGCTTTGTATCTCGTTTCTTCTTTGCTTCCTTTTGGTAGTACTCTAAAATTATTGTGGCTAAGTCTGCTGGTCGTAGGTATTAAAAATAATTTCTTTCTTTTTTCTTTTTTTTTTTTTTTACTTGAAAATTGTGGTAAAGTGTTGAAAAGACATACAAAAATTCATATAGTTATAATTCCCTTTTTACCGACTAGTTTGTAAATGTTGAGTGTATTGCGCTGTGCTATGATGGTTTTACTTATGGTCTGATTTATATTTATGTGTACACTCTAGTGGTCATGTCATATCTGGGTTTTATAAACCACGCTTATTTTAAAAAGTGGAGCGCTGGCTTTTGCGTCTTATTTCATGTATTCAAAAGCGAAGTAAACCACCTACTTCTAGAAACAAAACAAAGAACCACTTGAATTTCGGGGTTTTTAAATTATTATTAAGTATTAACTGCAAATAAATTTGTGAATTGTATAGTAGTAGTAATTTTATTGGTATTGATTAAAATTTTAAACTGAACAATCGTTAGTACAGTGAAATGTCGTTGCTCGGTTATTTGAACGTCAGCCACTGCAGTTACGTATCAATTGGTCATTTTCACCCCAAAACAGAAATCATTGTACCGACACATGATAGTTTATTAAAATATATTTCTAACACAGGAAACAACATAAGCACTAATTTTACGCAAGGCATCTTCGAAAAGAAAAATACGTCTGCATTCAGACCAGTTCGAGAGCAGTGGTATCTAAAAACGTAATTTCCGCAAGCTGCTTCTTGCTGAGTAACACCTATATCCTATATTTCTTTATCGGCTAAATACTAAAATGTAATTAAGGGATGTAAGGATCAAAAGTTAAATTAAATGTTGTCTCAAACGTTTAGGTCAGTGAAAATATGCTCTGAAACCTAGAGCTGATTCTTATTGTTTAATCGATTGAGCTTGAAGTGCCCCAGTATTTATGAAGAGAAAAGCGTGCTAGAAATCCTATCACGTGTCGTTATTGTTAGGTTAAAATGGTAACGCATTAATTGATAACTTGATCATTTGTGTGCTGTAGATAGTTTAAGTAATGTGATGTTGTATTTAAAAATGTGTCTTCTATATTTTGTATTTCGTGTTCATAGTACGCTCTGGAGTTGTATAATCGAATTACTACTACTGCATACGACGCTTGGGGGTGCAGACATCTTACCCCTTTTATCTTAAGGTCTATACAGGTTCCGTCATCGTTCTGTGCTTGTAGTGTTAAGTTTAATTTTATTTTTGATATTGCCTGTTTTTTTCCTATACTATACAATATTCTAATATTGTAGCTGTGTCAAAACGTCCTCTTAGCTTTTTAAAATGATTAATCACAGTGATTTGACGCTAAAAAGAGTCGACTACAACACCAACATCTTCCATATGGGACCAATCCATAGCTCAGTCTCAATTGTTCATTGTTTGTGGTTCTTAACCTTCACGTTTTCTGAAATGTTACAAAGTAACCACCTAATTGTAATGTATTTTGTAACCCATATTTGCACCCATATACATATTATGTACACATACAAGTAATAAAAACGTTGTGACGTCCGTGAAACGGACCGTACGTCACATGGAACCGAAGAGGCGGGGAGTATTACATCATCAAATCGTGCGATGTTACGCCACTATGTTTTCCTGGAATTTATCTTTTCAAAGATGGCGACTTCAGACTGAATGAGAGTCATATCTTGATTACGGGAAGTTGGTGGCGGCTTTTCTATTCGTTCATTGTCTATTTCAACTTGGCTGTACGTGCCTGGTATTGCATTTAGCTTTTTCCGGTTCAAATAAGAATTATAATGGTAATATGACACAGGCCAAAAAGAAAAAACGGGCGAATCGCAGTCTTATGTTAGCGAAAAAAATCATAATTAAGGATGGAGGAACGGTAAGTGTTCTGATTAAGTATGAACTATTAGACAGGTATTGCATCAATAGCCGAAATAGACACTGTCGTGGTATGCTGCTGGACCCCGTTGCTAGACTCGTAACACTTCGTAACGTATGTATAATTCGGGGTTGTATAAATCGTATGTGGAGAAGTGTGGCATATTTTCATAGTACGGTCGTATATCCCCTCAAATGTAATTTTAACTTCTGTGTTCTAGGGCCATAATGCCCCTGATTTCTTAAATTGTTCTTAACACCCAACTAGACCCATTATATGAGACTAATTCACAGAAATATACAGTTGAGAACAAGCCAGTTAAAAGAAAACGGATGCACTACTAGAAATGTCTCGTCACGATCTAGGGATTACTGTATTACAATTCAGTTTATTTGAAAAATGAAAATGACGGATTGCTAAAACAATAATTTGGTTTCTTCGGCTTTTGTAAGTCTAAACTGTGTAGCCTACCCAGTCGGGAAATGCTTTTGTCATTTTTAATACATTCGAAATGAGTGGATATAGGAATTAATGTTTATGTCGGTAATGCTGCTTTCGATTTCTGGCCTGTTTCTCGTCTTAAAAAACTAAAGTGTGACGTTAGGCGATGTGTTAAGGGGTGAAAATGAACATGGCAGCGATTGCATGCGCTGTTGCCATCATCAACTGGCTGTCACACTTTCGTTTCTTTTTCTCTCCAGCCACAAGGAATCGGCTCTCCTAGCGTTTACCACGCTTTAGTTGTCATCTTTTTGGAGTTCTTTGCCTGGGGTCTACTAACCGCGCCCACTTTAGTGGTAATGTTTTGTGTGTGTGTGTGTGTGTGTGTGTGAGAGAGAGAGAGAAATCAAACAGTGGTTGTTTACACGGTTAATTCGCGCGGACGCTTCTTTAACATCGCTTGTTACAGTCTTTGGTTTTCATGCAGTGTGTAGATGATTAAACGTCCATTTGTACATCAACACGACTTGGAGGTGAAGCTGCGAACGTAATAACTTGTATTTAGATTTTTTTAAATGTATCCGACACGATATTTAGCTCATATTCGATTATATTCTTAAGCTGTGTTGTATTGTTGGAGAAAATATAGATACTTGTTTATTGATGACCAGAACTTTCCTCCCCCCTCTTATCAAGGTTTTACACGAAACATTCCCAAAGCACACGTTTCTGATGAATGGCCTGATCCAGGGAGTTAAGGTAACCTGGTGCTAATGACTCCCATGGTTTCAGGTTCTGCGGTATGCCGGTTAAGCAGGGGGTGACTTCCCATAAACATGTCTGACTTCCACTCGCAGGGTCTGCTGTCATTCCTGAGCGCCCCGCTGATAGGCGCCCTGTCCGACGTGTGGGGGCGGAAGTCTTTCCTCCTGCTCACAGTGTTCTTCACCTGTGCTCCCATCCCGCTTATGAAGATCAGCCCCTGGTAGGCCAGCGCCCCTTCCGTGGAAAAACCACCCTCGCAGAAAAGCCAAAGGCTGACCCAGTTTTTGCTTTCGGTGTGAGAAGTGTTTGCCGCCGGCTCCGGGAAACCCCCTTCAACGATTAAAAAAAGTTCCGCCTGAATAGCGGCCATAGTGCGTTCTGCCCGTGAATCCCGAATGTCTTCATAGCGGAGCTTTGCGTTTGCTTTGCGTCCGCAGGTGGTACTTTGCCATCATCTCGGTGTCTGGAGTGTTCGCCGTTACCTTCTCTGTGGTGTTTGCCTATGTGGCTGACATCACCCAGGAGAATGAGCGCAGCATGGCCTATGGGTTGGTATGTACCTGGGGTTGCCTCCCGCGGGGCTAGAGTACACTTGCCTCTTTTCTTCCTAATGCGCGCGTCTTGTCTACTGCCAATGGCAGAAAGGCACGATTTGTTCCTAAATGGAGTCTGATGGTACTGTTCTGGATGGTTAAGGATTCTGGGCCTCTCTCTCTCTCTCTCTGTATTTTAATAAAACTTGAATCGAAAACTGTCAGTTAATTCGCTCTGGTAGTAATAACATTTTTTTCTACTAATATTTGTTTAAACTTTTTCCTCAGTATCTAACTACGTTTAACTCCATCTTTAGGTTTCTGCCACCTTTGCAGCCAGCCTGGTGACGAGCCCAGCGATTGGGGCGTACCTGGGGCGTGTCTACGGGGACAGCCTGGTGGTCGTCCTGGCCTCGGCGATCGCCATGCTGGACATCTGCTTCATCCTGGTGGCGGTGCCCGAGTCCCTGCCGGAGAAGATGAGGCCCGCGTCCTGGGGGGCGCCCATCTCCTGGGAGCAGGCCGACCCCTTCGCTGTGAGTGTTCCGATGAGCACAGGGACGGGAGGTGGTGGAGCTGGTTCTCTGGGCATCCGTGCAA
>JAOYSI010000026.1:537051-562389 GCA_025775065.1 Hiodon alosoides | reverse complement strand
CTGACGCAGGCGGGAGGGTTGCCACTGGTTACCAGAGCTCTCTAAGGACGGGATTAGGGTGTGTGTGTGTGTGTGTGTGTGTGTGTGCGTGCGTGTGTGCGCACGCACGAGCGAGCTCCCACTCAAACGAGAGGTGGAATCTCGCCGTACCGCCTCAGCCTGCCTCCCCACATGACGTAACTCGAGAGAGAGAGAGCCACTCCTCCAGATGACACACAGTGTACACTCTGGGTACCCCATGGGGCAGAAACAGATAGCCCATCGCCTCCCGTCTCTCTGCCCACTCCTACTCGCTGAGCTGCCCACGTCTCAGGATGGAGCTCTCTGGGGAATGCGAGCGCATTCCTGCCGGTTTCGTCACCGCGGCACAGATTCCGTGTTAAAGAAGGTGGTGCATTCAGCACAGATGGAGAACTTTACTCTTTCAGCCAGGGAAGGAGTCTCTGCTCATTCACTACCTTTTAAAACAAGTGGAACGGAAGTGACATCAGTGTTTGTTTTGGGACTTTGGATCTACATGATCCAAAAGTTAGATACACATTTTTGATCCAGTTAACAAAAAGGCTAAACCATTGTAATGAGGTTAAAGGCTGACAACGCTGAAAAACTGCAGCGACTAATGTCTATTATCCATTAAAAGAATTCAAAAGAATAAAATGGACATGCAGCACTTCTTGTAACAAGTTCATTAAATGGGGAATAATCTACAGGTGGCATTTTTAAATTTGATAAAAATGTTTAAATTGCTATTCTCACTAAAATACAAACCAGACACATGGCAATTTTAATTTTTTATTGAAATATTTAAAAAAATTCAATCAATACCAGTTTTATACCGTAGTCCACTAATGTACCTCCACTCATTACAACCCCCGCCGAGTCTTATGAAATAAAATTTGGCATTCAATCTACAATTTTAACCAATGAAAATGAGTCTAACAGACTCTGTTAACAGACAGATTTAGCGTGACACCTACCATGGGCCCTAAAAGGCATTTAACTCTAGTCGACAAGCCCCTTTATTGTTTTATATTTCAAACACTTATTCTGTCCCTGAATATTTATAGAGAATATTCGGCAGAAACTAAATATACACAGACAAAGACATAATGGGATTGGAATTTTTGTTTCTTCTCAGAAAAGTAACTAAATACTAAACGTATTATTCATCACAGATAGACTGTGGAGTCACATGACTCCCAGTAATGGAAAAGGGCAATTTATTAGTCAGTCACCAGACACATAACAGTTTCATGAACAACAAACAGGGAAGTGATTTGAAACCAATAAACAACTCCCTAAAATTTATATTCACCCTACCAAAAGCCAGTACACAATGTTTTAATTAAATGAATGAAAACATCTTAAAATTCATTAAACCCATTTCTGAGAAACATCCCCTACAGCAATTCAACAAGGTGCAGCCAATATGTCTGGCACCGCAAAACAACAAAAACCCTTCCCACGCCACACTAGAGTTGTTAAACCGGAGTTTTAGCCAATCGTTTCTCTCAACACATTTTCATTCAATTCTGCCATTGCATCACGCTCGCTTTCCAACGAAGTTGGGTTTAATCACTTAGCTCACCTTTCTACATTCAGTCGTGTCTGTTAACACAGCAATAACAAGGGCACACCAGGAACCAGAATAAAATGTAATTTTACCGGATCAGTCGAAGGTTCTATAGAAAGTGTGCAAGAGAATTTCAGAGCTGTAATGATCATAAGAGGAACCTGCCATCGATGCCAGTTACACCTGTGGGCGAACATAGACCCCTGTAGTACCCCAGGAGTGACACGTGCACAATACCGCTGCGGACTGGCACCTGCCAGGCCTAACGACTGACCAATACTGCCAGCCCTAACGACTGACCACAACTGCCAGGCCTAACGACTGACCACAACTGCCAGGCCTAACGACTGACCACTACTGCCAGGCCTAACGACTGACCAATACCGCCAGCCCTAACGACTGACCAATACTGCCAGCCCTAACGACTGACCAATACTGCCAGGCCTAACGACTGACCACTACGGCCAGCCCTAACGACTGACCAATACTGCCAGGCCTAACGACTGATCGCTGCTGACAGACTACTGCTGACTGGCCTAATGACTGACACCTGCCAGGCCCTTCTGCACCAGTGAAAAGGGGCATAACGTGGGTCAGTCTGTAGGTGCACTCCATCCGGTACCTACAAATCCCGATCGAATTAAGCACATTCAGCCGTTTATCTTAACTGGACTGGTTCCAGGGTTTACCATAATATTTGGAGCACAGGATACATTCCAGCAGTATGCTCTATTAAGCATGAAATACAACCTCATATCTGCTTCTGAATCAAATTCCGAGAACTGATTCAGAACTGAAATTGCCCTTCCATCTGAGCCGACAGTAACCAGGACCAGCATCAGTCTTTACCTTTAAAATTCGGCAGCCATAGAAAAACCATTCAGTATTGGCTAGAAGTACATATCAGGTGATAATTTAGATTATGCAAATAATGAGCAACTTACGTAAAATAAAAACAAATAGGACGGATACTTTATTAAAAGCTGAAAAGTATTCTCTCCCTTAGTCTCAGTTAAGCCCCCAGAAAGACTTTCAAGACTTGAAGGCCATGGCTAACGATAATAAACTCCTTGGTCATAGTTTGGTCCTCATAAAAAAAAAATTCTAAACATATTTGTAAGAACCTAGCCTTGGAAATGATAGAGACAAACCCTCCCACAATTGCAATCACTATCTTTCCCACTCTTGCAAATTATTTCCTGTGCACGAAATGACGATGAAGCCAACTCTCGGGCCAGACAGAAGCCCTCAAGAGGCTTTTACACGCAAACTTTAAGCAAATGATTAGTTCACCAATAATGGCCCTGCGTGGCCGCGAGCTCATCCGGTAGCACACCTTACAGACACGCCCTCGTTGTGGTGCGAGTACGCAAAGCGCTGACTTAGCCCAGTTAAGTAGTATAACCCATGACAACCTCTTCAACTGTTAAATCATTAACTCACCGATAAGAAAGAAAAAGATGAAGCCTGGAAAGATCACCTGATAGTCTCAAGAAAGCATTACCAAATGTCATGACCTCAACTCTTTCCACATGGCACTCTGGTTCTGTTTCTCGAAACATTCCAACCGTACCCCCCAAAAAAAACAAATGCATTCCTCAACACTAAACTATGTGAAATTGCGTGTTAGTAGTAAACTGTAGTAAACGGCTCATTACTCATCTTGTCATTCAAGAGCTATGTGGACTTAAGACCTACATAAACATCGATAATGATGTGTTTAATAATAGATCTACTCTATATGTGCAAAGGGACAGTACATGTAAAGCTGGCTTAAAAAGCAATAAATGTCACATTTCTGAGCTGGTCACAGATAAATAATAAAAACCATGGAAGTTTTAAACCCGGCCGTGAGAAAGGAAACCCCAGAATGGAATAAGACTGACCTTTAAGGTCTGTGAAATTGGAATATGACTGGCCTTCTAGGTTGGGAGCAAGAGAAAATGTGGCGGGACAGGTCTGAAAACAGCAGTGCGAGGCGAGCACACGCCCCACTGCCACTTAGCCAGCCTCTGGCCCCAGGGGAAGCCTGGTTTGGGCCTTTATCAGCTCTGAGTGACGCGGAGCCCGCTGAGCAGGATACGGGGGACTTCCTTTCGTCTGCTCTGAGGCACCGGGAGTCTCCCCTCACTCCAGGAGCAGCAGCAGGACGACTCCCATGTCCTCAGAGCCGCCGGCTTAGAAGAACCAGAAGTGAGGAATGCGCGTTGACCTCGGTGCGCAGAGTAGACAGCATCTTAACAAGTCCGCTGTCGGAAAACACTTATTATGCACGTGCATAGCTGCTCTGGGGTCTGCGTGCAAGCAAAGTCTTCTCACAGAGTTCTGTAAAATAAAACTGACTTTCGATCCTCACATGACTCAACACTTTTTAGCACCACATATCAATTACTGTATTACCTCAGAGAATTCTGTCAAACGGATCTGTTTCTAGACAGAAATGGACACAAAACGCAGGCTCTGTCAACTTACAGACCAGGATAAGGATCACGAGAACACATTGCTTACATTAAAAACGGTGACAAGGGTTTTTTCGTAGTCGAAAATGTAATAACTTAGGGCTCTTTTTCGCATTTGACACCCATATATTAATCACACCTGCTCCTTTTCATGCGTTCATCCTATTTCTAGGAGGGTAGAATGCATAGATGTGTATATAAATGAAGTTCCCGCTTTATAATAAAGCAATGAGACGGTGCCCTGCTGTGCTGCGACCACAAGGAAAAGCTGTGAACCGTGTCACACTGGGGGGATTTATCATTTACGTACACCAGTCCCTGAACTCTCTGACACACTCGTTCCCAGCGCACATGGCACAACAGTTGTCAGACTGGTTCAACTTTAACTTCCTGGGATATTGGTATCGCCTGTTTTCAGGGTGGCTCTGGGTGATACAACTCATTTAGGAAGTTGCCTGGCCAGCCTATCTAGTACTGCAGAAATAGACAAAGCAGAGATGTCAATCACGTCTGTTTAGAAAAGAATCCACACCGAGTCTGGGTAAAGAGCAGAACTCACTTTGTAAACCTTTGAAAAGAAGTTATACACAAACACATAACAATAAAGGCAGGTACCTCACACAACATCCTACGCACGAGCAATGAAGTAGAATTCCTTGATTGGATTGAGAGCACATTCTTAAACCACAAAGTCAGTTGCTTAACAACAACTCCACATGATTCCCATGAACAAACATCAAATATCTATGATATATTTCTTGTTATTCAACATTAAAACATGCCAGTAGTGAATTTTAATAATTGCAAATGAAGAGGAGACAACCTGTCAATAAAACGAGTCCAGAGTCCCAGGCCTTTCTCCTCCAGTTAATTTTCGTTTTGTAATTTAATGACAGCCAGCTAAGCACATACATAACTTATTAACTTTTCTAACTTTTATTTTTCCAAGGGAAATGTTATATGGGTTTTTTTTAGTTCACTGAGATTTTCCATGTAAAGATAAATTTGCGCCCCTTAATCCATGCTGTCAGGTAAGTAATTGATCATATTGCGTAAATGTCTTAGAAGGCTGCATCTCACGTAAACACCTTGATGCCCAAGGCACCATTTCAAAGAGCGAATTATATTGTTTAACCTCGCGATCCTATAACCTAAAGCGACCCGGTCCGAACAAAAAGCGGAATAGTAGAATAGTACTTAGAGACAAAAAATATATAAATAAAAGTAATACTTTACCTCTGGTGCGCTTAAATTGAAAGCATCTGCTATTTTAGAATACAGCTCTTTTACGTTTGTAAAGCCCTCGATCCTTCCGGTCGGGCTGCCGTGGGCTAGCTGCGTGTGAAACACCAGTTTGGGTCGCAGGTTGACAGGCGGAGGTGGCAGCCCGGCCCCATTGACGGCGGATTTGGTTGAGCTGCCACTGGCGAGTCCACCAACCTCCTCGTTCTCAACCAAATTGGAGCTCTCTCTTGACTTGTTTTTCTTTTTTCTCAGTCCCAAAGGCATATTGGCTGTTATCGAATATCCGTAACAAAAAAAATTAAAGGATGTAGCAAGCTAGTTATCTAGAACATCTGAACGCCAACCTGTTGCAAAATTCCCTTTACTTTGCGCGAGCTAAACTTTCCCTTCCAGGTTCGACTTCGTTCTTCGACAGTGACTCAACTCTAGTTTGCAAATTAAAAAAAAAACCCTTAATATTCAACAGGTGGGTGGCGAATAAGAAAGGTCTTCCTGTTTCCTTTATCTACTGTAAAACTCGCACACTGCGCTAGTCTGCAAACAATAGCTACACTGTTGAAATATTATGAGAACGCAGGCGCAGTGAGAGGAAGAATCCTGGGAGAGATTGCTTGTGAACGGACTAGAGACGTCACATAGAAACTTCTTTACCTGTGTAAGGTGATACTGCTTAGAGTGCCAGAACGGCTATATTAGACTCGACTATGACGGTCCATTTTTATTTAATCTTAATATTTTCATGTGAAAGGGGAATGTATTTGATTCAAAGCCTTTTCAAATATCCAAGTTTTATTTAAAATAATGTGTATAAAATAACCCTTTGAAAACACGATTTAAACTATTTAATTAACACGTGTGTGCTAATATGCGAATACGCAAAATTACAACAAAAAAATCAAGAATAAAAAATATTCAATGCAAATTAGATTTCACATTCAGATAAAACTGTGGGTTACCCGTTGGTTGGTTGTTGTTTCCAAGTTTTGATCGGACGTCAGACTCTTGCTAACTATTCTAAAAAGGAACCACCATGAATTAAATATTGTTTCACAAAACTACTGAACTAATTGCAATGTGTTACTGTTGTATACCGATTCGTGTATGCATATGTACTAGACATACTTGTACATAGGTAGACGTGATACTTTAATGTGGTTTTGTTGCCTTAGCGTTCTATAGACAGGAAATATAAAATGTTAAATATTTCACAATATTTTGCCTTTAGAAGGATAGATGTGGCGTCCCCTGGTGGAACATAAGAAAGTTAAAACCGCGCTTGTGCTAGGATTTTTTTAAGTTAAACCCGCGTGCGTTTTAGCATCTTTAAGCAGTCGCGCTTATTGACTCATTGATTATTTTATCCAGTTGTTTAATTCATTCAGTATCGCTATTCACCCTGCCAAATGGCTGGAATTAAGTAAGTTTTATAAATTATACAGGAATAGATAATGCCAAAATTAATTTATATTAGGCAACGAACAGGTTGCGTGGTATGCGTGCCAATTATTATAAACAATAAGGACAACAACCTCTTGATCAGGTTTAAAATACTGGTAGGTTAATGTCCAAATCAGACTCAGGGTGTCAGAGTATCAAGATACCAAGTGACGCTCATCATTAGAACATGTTTAACATACTCCTAAATCCCCACATTTTCTCTGGGTAATGGTTTTAATGCAAAGCTATCGGTACTTTACTAGTGCGGTACCAAAGTCACATACTAAACAGGACACACCTAAGTAACTCAAGAACACTTAATATTTCCCTATTGGTAAAATAGTTTCACAGCTGATATTACATTCATACTCACTTTTTGGACAGGTTATCTTTTGTAGGTAGAACAAAATATTTGCTCCCATATATTCAATAAATTAGGTAAGGTTTGTCTTCTCCGTTTATTGTATATTTATTGTAAGGGTGTAAAAATGTGGAGAAACTGCTCAAAACCACACAAGTTGAGTATATGTCCATTAGACAACCCATGTACCACAAAGTAATTAGGATCTGGACAAATAATTCACATAATGGCTTTTCTTTTTTTTTGATTGCACCCTAAAATTAAATAATGGAATAAAAACATTAATATGTCTGCTTTGTGCCAATGTTTGTCTTGCCTGGTTGACTTCTATCAACACTTGACATTGTGTGATGGAGTCGACCCCAGCGCAGCTCTGAAAGGAGAGCATGTTTTCTCTTTCACAAAGCTAATTCACCATTTTAACTGCTTTTGTGACTTGCAAGTTGTTCATTTAATTTATTTGATATAGTCAGTATTGTATCCTGTGTTTTACCATACATAATAAAAGAAAAAACATTAAGTTGGTAAATGAGCCACGTGAAAGCTTTACTTTCAGACAAAAATGTTACTGACTTTTCCATGGCCTTTGCAGCATGCAGGGTATTTAAAAAATAAATACCATATAGATAAAAAATATAAATTGCACATTTTTTGTATGGGGTCTGTGATTGGCATTGTCCATGTACAAGGAGAGGTGCGCTGCCATGGCAACACCAATCCATTCTCGTCCGCTGCCTTAGGAAGCCGGTAAGTGTCGCTTCAGGACATCCTTGGCGTTGGATGGGAGACTTTCAGGGAAGTTCACGTCAAACTCCACGACCAGGTCTCCTCTTTGGTCGGGGTTTTTAGGGAAAGGAAGTCCTTGTCCAGCAACGATCTGTCTCATCCCAGGTTTGATCACATCGGTTATCTTCATGTTACACGTCTTCCCATCTATGGTTGAGACGGTTACCGAACAGCCGCACAAAGACTGGAAGTAGAAGAAACATGAAACACAAATTAAAATTGATATAAAGTGTGCCATCAACTACTTTTAAGTGAATTCTTTCAACTAAAAAAAAAATAGTTCCGTAGCACGTTAAAATATTATTGACATTTTGGGTACAGTATAAGTTTTATAAGACTGAAAACGCAGCCAAGTAGCACGATGAGTCAGGAAAATTACAAATCCGAGCTATCCTTTTCCCCCGTCCTTTTATAGTCATCACGGCTGAAGAGATAAGCCGTGCTAACGTAATAATGCCACCTCATAGCATCTCCACTCTATCCTCAAATCGTCTCTTCAGTGTAAAAGCACGAAGCCATGAACAGATGCCTGCATCTCACACTGTAAGTGGGCGTGCTGTTGTCTGTCAGCACTTCACAAGTGTTTGAGCTCACATCTCCCCCTGTATATTTAAAGTTACGCAACTAATCATGCATAATGCTCTGGATATGAATGTACATTACTCTTGTCTCAGGAGCATAAACAGTTGCTTACTCTTGATTAATGATTTGATCTACATAATTTCAACACAACTATATACAGTAGACAAATCACAATGGCTGTCATACATACATATACACACTTTACCATTGGAATATTTTAAAGTACTTCATCGATTTCTTCGCATAAGTTTCTATATTAGTGAATATTTTTCTTTACTTCCCACAACGGAGTGCCGCATCTCTTCCGTAATTCTGTTCTCTTAGCATAGACGGTAGGAGGGGGTAGGCCCCAGTGTCTGCAGGTTTACGAGCTACCTCTCCATTGGCATGTAATTCATACCAGTAAATATTACGAGACTGTAAATAAACGATCAAGAAAAGGAGTTGGAACGGAAACCTGCAGGTACGACGGCTCTCAGTGACAAGGTTTGGTAACCCTTGGCATAATAGTTTCTGATTACGTACATTAAAAGTGTAGGTAATGTGATTTAGGAGATCATGTCCACAGCGATTATAGACTGATAGTGTTCACTAAACACAGGCCTTGTACAAAGAGTTGAATAACTGGACACTCCAATAGCTATACAACGTGCGCTCTTTGGTCCTGCTACCGGATGACAGTTTAGTCGCACGTACCTGCCGGAGGCTAACCCGGACTGGGTATACGATATCTGACCCTTCCCGCCGGAAGTGGGCATGGGGCTTGTCCTTAATGACAAAGACGATGTCGGCCGGGATGGTGTTTGGCGACTCATCGCCCTCCCGTGGAAAGGTGATCTTGGTGCCCTCCTTCCAGCCCCGCTTGACCTCGATGGTGAGGATCTTGTCCTCGGTGCGCATGGTCCGCCCGTCTGGGTTTAGCCGCTTGCGGGAGATCTTCATCCGCTTGGTGCAGCCGTGGAAGATCTCCTCCAGGGAGACGCGCAGCTCGTGGTGGATGGCCGGGTCCTGCTTGCGCCGCAGCTGCCCCACCCCCATGTGACGCTCCCGGGGGAAGCCGTTCAGGTTAAAGCTGGTGAAGGAGCCGAAAGGGTCGCCGTCCACCTCCATGTCCTCCTCGTCCCGCCCGTTGGCCGCCTTCCTGCCAAAGAACATCTCGAAGGGATTGGCTCCCCCGAAGAATGTGGCAAAGGTGGCGTGTGGGTCTCCGTGGAATGTGTAGGTGTAGCTGCCTCCTTGCCCGTCGGCAGGCCCCCCTCCTCCTTTTAGGCCTGAAACAAAGAGCCGAGAAAGTGGCGAGGCGCCTCCGGTCACTCACTGTCCAGGGTAAACTCGCAGTGAAATAACCAAGCAAGACTGCAGCAGTGCTGGCAACAACGTGTAGTGTGTTTAATAATGCTCAAACATTTCAGATGTGCTGTTCTGGTGCAGTACGCAATTCGTTTGGATTCAATTTGTCTGTTTTGCAAAACATCCAACATTAAAATGGAAGGATTCGCTATCCTCTTCTCTATGAGATGTGAAAGCATAGCACCTATTGTAGAAGATGGGCCTTTACATTGTGCAGATATCTGACACATCATAGTTTTCAGTATCTTTGCAAGGCCATATGTAGAGATCCACTAAAGGGCTGAAATTATTTAACGCACAGTTATTTTCCAAAATGTTCGAGGCAGAAAGTCAAAAAGGATCAAATTGATTCTTATATTCCAAAATAACTGCACAAGAATAACAATTAATTATCTCTGTCACATAGTGTTTTGTTTCCAGCTTTTAAGATATTGGCATCATTCCAAATTAACCTACTGTTATGTCTCAAACGTGTATTTTAGTTTGCCACAGATGCTGTAAAACTGTCACTTCGCCCGACTTCAGTGGTGACATTTAAAGACAATCGTGTACTGCAAACGGGTTTATCCCTAACATAGAATTAAATGTTTGAATATAACATTTTTATTATAACATTTTTAACACGTTAGCAATGTCCAAACCCGACTGCAGACTATTGCGAATAGACGATCGTGTACATTCGTAGCATTAAAAAAAAACACGACGAGAAGGAATACCATTATGACATTAACGATACATTAAATGTTTTGTTTTAGCCTCCTGGCCAGATGTCCTGTTTTAGTCGCGCTAAATATGGTAGCCGTGGCTGTTTCTTTGTACACTGCAGACATGGCTAGCTATACACGATTATACTTTAATACTGAGCGGCTGGGGTGTAGTCAATGAGACCGTTTGAAACAGTATATTGAGGTACCATATGACATTTCTATCAAAAGCTCCTTTTAAAAAATACATTACCTTCTTCTCCAAATTGGTCATATATTTCCCTCTTTTTGGGGTCGCTGAGAACTTCGTATGCCTCGGCGATTTCCTTGAATTTTTCTTCTGCGTTCGTTGCCTTATTTTTATCAGGGTGCCATTTCAGAGCCTGTTTTCTGTATGCCTTCTTGATATCTTCGTCCGACGCTCCTTTCTGAATCCCCAGAATTTTGTAATAATCTTTTCCCATTTTCCCTACGCGCCCAAGCGCATGAAACGGTAGCTATAGAGGAAAAGCTTCACTGCTGACGGTCACTGTCAGCCGCTGGAAAATTTAATCCACAGTGGAAAACGTTTCTCTTAATAACAATGGCAGCCTAGTGACTCCCAATGATGTATTTTAAAAGACGACGCTCGGGTGGTTGTGTTTTTCCCCCTTAGCTGACCCCCTTTAAATAGACATCGCGCCCTCCCCAATGTTCTCGCTCACTGGAATTCGGTAGCTCTTTCTAGAAAGTAAGTGCCGAGGCACGTCATTTCCCATATTCAGCTCACTTCAGTTTAGCTATTGTATTAAAAAGCTCTGTCAGTTGTTTCAGTTTTTAAAACTCCATTCCTCAGATGCTCAGTTTAACAAGCGCAATGTATTTTTCATACACATTTGTGTATATTGTCTTATAACCGTGTGACATGATTTATGGAAATAACTTTCGTTGCCCAGTTCTAAAAACAACCTACCTAATGGTTGGCATCGGTGTCTGTCACAGATGGAAAATATGTAGCATAAAAGTATGATCTGAAGGTAGAAATATAGCGAACAATATTCATAAGTTAATATTAACAAAACCGACAGGAGCATCAGGGTATTAATTAGGTCACAATACTTAGCTTCAATCTGGCAAATGTTAGTTATCTATTAAACGTAACTCTGAGCGAGAAGGATTTTTAAATTCTGTGAGTTTTAAACTTAGGAGTTTTAAAAAAAACTGTTCACGAATGGTAATTATTCATGGTATTATTCAACATCCTCACATTAATTACATGGGTAAAACGAATGGATGCAGTCGGGAGATTCTTGCATGCCACAGTGCCACCTACTGTACAGTACCACAACTTCAAGAGCACAGTGTACATCGCCAGAGCTTAAATCCTGCGTGAGTAGAGCATCTGCTGCACTGAAGATAAATCATCCAGGTTCTGCCAACACAAGAAAATGACTCAGCATACTCCACTGAATGGGTGGGATAGTTTTCATATTTTCAAATTATTATCTCATATGA
This sequence comes from Hiodon alosoides, assembly GCA_025775065.1. Lineage (NCBI taxonomy): Eukaryota > Metazoa > Chordata > Actinopteri > Hiodontiformes > Hiodontidae > Hiodon > Hiodon alosoides. The sequence continues at coordinate 550,398 of JAOYSI010000026.1, read as the reverse complement.
ATTTATATGCAACTGGGATTATATTGTATTTTCAATGGTATTGATCCTGAGTGTTTCTGTACCTTTGTGGTTTTAAGCATGGATCAGTTCCGTAATGTGTTCCTGAAACTGGACCGAAATAATGATGGTTATATAGCTGTAGGGGAGCTGCACGAGGAGATGAAGAAAATTGGGATTTTGTCCGCGGACGACAAAGCACAGGTGGTAGGACAGTTATGCCTGCATAAACGAAAACAATGACGACGTAATTTGTCTCTTGCGCATGAAATGAAATGCAAAACTGCTATAATAAGTTGGTTTCTGTAGGCTAATTATAATATTATACTAATATAATTTTCCAGGCCATCGTTGATAACTACGACCAAAACAATGACGGGCGTTTGGATTATGAGGAGTTTCTCAAATACATGCTGGATAGAGAAAAGACGTGGAAAATAAACTTCCAAGTGCTTGACAAAAACCAATGTGGTGAGTTAAATTTATTATAGCATCGCTTCGAAGAAAACCTCTTCGTCGATGTAATTTAGAACTAGCAATTAAACATATCCTGGATCTCTTACGCGTATCCTCGAGTCTTTCCATTAATGGGTTTATTTATTTTGAGATGAATAATTTCAATTTGTATAAACGGGCTCATCTGAAACTGTTTCTCACATAGCCAGAATCATCCTTTGAGTATTAAACATATTTCAAGGTCACTGGAACTTCAATGCATGGTAAACATACGAAATATGTATGTATATAACTGTATGACCATCAGTAAATATTTTATTTTGTAATAGGTTGTAATACAAGGCCTATCTTAACCTCCCTCACTATTCTGAAGCTCACACTCGCTGCTATTTCAAGAAAGTAGTCCAATGTCAAATGTCTGTTATTGATTCTCGTTTCTTCTCTGACTAGGAGTCATTGACCAGGAAGATATCGTAAATTTGTTTAAGGAGTTAGGACTGGTCATTTCAAAACAGAATGCAAAGAAAATAATTCAAATGTAAGATTCGTTGCTGTCCCCTTTGCCCAATGAAATGAAGTAGTCATGCATGCACAAAAAGTCAGATTTGTTTAAATATTAAGGTCTAGAAGAAATTTCCAAAAACATTGTCTGTTATCTTTATTTTTCAGTACAAATTCAAGCTGTTACTGTATCATTTAATACCTAAATTGATATTGCTTACTTTTACTTTAGTTACGTCTTGCAAAATAAACAATGGTTGTTTCAAATATCAATATCAAATGTGTTGGATAACACATTTTGCATTTAGGGAGTGACTATTTATTATTGTATTATTTTAATCAGAATGGACAAGGACAGTTCCCTGACGGTGGACTGGGGAGAATTCTTACATCACATCATCCTTAACCCAGCCGAGAACATTGGAGATCTGGTTTCCTACTGGAAGCGCAGTACGGTAAAGAGCCTTAGAAACTCCTCCGTCTTCGGTGGTCAAAACGTGAACAATAGCATCATAATAGGGCAATCTCCTGAAAACCCCCTTTGTTTGACGGTATGTGGGTGATGTCGTGCGGCTCTAATGATCTGCAGGTGTTTGATGTGGGTGAGAGTCGTGCGATGCCCATGGAGTTCACTCAGGAGGAGGCAGACTCTGGGGCCTGGAGGAAGTACGTTTGCGTGGCAGGAGTAGCAGATGCCATATCCAGAACTCTTACTGCACCAATCGACCGCTTTAAAACTCAACTTCAGGTAAACCCAAGCCACGGCTTTCTAATACTAACCAAAGCCACGGCTTTCTAATACTAACCAAAGCCACGGCTTTTAATACTAACCCAAGTCACATCTCTCTCATACTAACTAGTATTAGTTTGTTGCTTTCCTCGGAAACCTGAAAAAATTCTATAATATAATTATTGGTTTGCTTCTGGATTTTCCACAATTCAGTCTCTAAAGTTGATAGTGGTATATAAAAAGGCAAATTTATTCTAATTAGGTAAATGCCATTTTTAAATCTTTTTTCAGGTATATGGTTCTGATGCAGTTTCCCAGGGGTTCAGAGAGATCCAGTCTGGTGGGTTAAGGTCCATGTGGCAAGGGAACGCAGTAAATGTTCTGAAAGGAACTCCTCAGTCCCTTCTCCAGTACTTGATCTACAACCAGGTGAGCGAATGCTTTGTCATGCAAAGTGCACTTCTCTACAGGATTTCCAGTTGGTTTCTCGTCTTCTTTTCCCACATAATACAATGGGAATAAAATGAAACAAAGGGTAACCTGAAACTTTTGCACCAAATGCAAAGGCGCTCTATATTTAAAAATATATTTATGATGTGTGTGTTAATCTTCAATGCTGGCATCTGTGGTCCCACCCCTACAGATGAAGCAGCACACTCAGGTTCTGGAGGACAGGCTGGCAGTCCTGCAGAGGTTTGGTCTTGGCTGTGTCTCTGGGGCAGTCGCGCACGCTGTCTTCTATCCCCTAGAGGTATCAGTCAACAGCGACAGGTCGGAAGACATGCAGTTTAATATTACCTTATAGTTCAGTTGATATATCATATATGTTTTAGACCAATGCTCTGCCAATAATGTGAATCTTACAATTTGTTATTTAACAATTCATATTATATATATATTATATTACATTATATTTATATAATGTGAATTGTTAAATATAATTTAGTAATATATATATATAGTATATACTGAAGATAATTCGCAGTATCTTAATGTGATTACTATAATAGTGCTTTTATGCTTCTGAAGTTTTTTTGGTGTCCAAATTACATTGATGGTCTAAGACCAAAAAAACACCTTTTATTGCATTTTTTAATGGTTTTTAACCCATGGAATGCTTTCCTCTAGGTGTTGAAAGTAAGGCTGAACCTCCAGCGAGCAGGCACCCCTGGCGGGGTGTTAGGATGTGCTAGGTCCATTTATCAAAAAGAGTCTGCGGTTGCCTTCTACAGAGGCTTCAGACCCAGTGTCCTCTGTATGATTCCCTATGCGGGAGTGGAGTGTGCTGTCCACCAGGTAAAACAACCTCAGGGCCCGGGGAGCCTCAGAACTGGTCTGTTAGGGCAGCTGGCCAGGACGGACTTCAGTCCTCTTGCTTTCCTGGCTTGGCCTTAATTTAACATGGGAAGTATTACTTGAAACTTGAAAAACATTAATATGTTTATGGAAAATGTTGCATCTGTAATGAAATGAAATTTAAACTATTCTGTTTCTATCAATGTTAGTAATGTAATGTAATGTTCAAATGTATTTAGAAATTTAAAATCATCTGGTGTTCAGAATCTTCTTTTTCAAAGCTTTTAAAAGAGGCTTTCCCCTCTCACTTTGCAGTCCATAATAAGCTGGGCACAGACAGATCAGGCCAACAGTAGTGAAGCCCGGCTGTTCTGCTTCAGTTTCGTGGCCTTTGCATCTGGACAGACGGCCAGCTACCCATTGGCAGTGATCAGAACTCAACAGCAAGCCCAAAGTAAGATTTACTGCTGGCACTCACCAATGACTGATGGCAGTCCTCTAACAGAGAAGGCTTGTGAAAAAATATCCTCCTTTTCTTTTCAACATTTACAAATGTCTTTCACACATTGTACTTACATATGGTAGTTCATTTACATATGATAGTTCATAAAATAATTGGACCGATTTTTCTTCCAGTTTTCACCGTGAATTCAAAGACTTCCACACTACTTGATGGACTCGTTGCTATCTACACGAATTACGGGATTCGAGGATTTTACAATGGAATGGGGGCCAGTTTCTTCAGGGCTGTACCATGTGCGCTTTTGAACTGCACTTTAACATCAAAACTCGAAATGTTGCTTTCCTCAAATGAGTGACATCATTGGACATTTTGGTACTGTGAATAAAGTTTTTCAACAGTAATCAAACTAATAATTTTAGCTTTATTTAAAGCACTGCTGTTTTTTGGTCAATATGTTGGGAACAGGCAGGCATCATTAATGGGTATGAAAGTTTATTCTCTTTTGCTATGAATTTGACTACAAACTATTTTTAATGACCACCAAAAATAAAAAAATGCTATGCAAAAGTAAATTATGCTTTCATTATATTTTTCTTGGCAGAATTGTATCAGTAATCCTAGTAAGCAAGTGCAATAATGTATTACTGAAAACTTATTCTCAGACAGGAATGACTACAGCTGACTTAAAGACATCCTCCAGATTTATACTTTCATGAATCAAAGTCTGACAGCTCATGCAACGCGAACTCTAAGGCTTAACAAAGTTGGTTTCAAGCTGGGACAGTGCGGGTCTAAATAGGATTGTAACACTATGAGGACATGTGACTTTGCCCACAAATTTCACCCACATGAAGACTTTTTCTGACTTGCAATAAGGAAGTCAAAATCTCCAGAAGCATTTTTCTGTTAAAAAAGGGGTATCTATTACTTCCAGTTCTTTTCCCCCCCAAAATTTTCCAAGGTTCAAAATTCTGAATTGGCACAGCACTAAGGAAGCTGTTGTTAACCGCACCCAATGCAAATAGGGCTTCTTTGTCATTCATGTAATATAAACCTTTCCAATCCCAACTACCTTAAGTTCTTCACAAATGGCAACGGTGCTCTACCTCATCTGCTCCATTCATCTGAATTCATTGCAGTCTTGTATTTCATTTTGAAACTAAACCCAATACAGTTTCAAATACTGAAATCACAGAAATCTTCAACAATTTACTGGTAAACAGTGTAAGTAATATGCCACCATTTTCCTCCATGTGAACTGCCACGGGGCCACCTGTGTAGTTTTTACAGTTACATGCACATAATATGTGTAGGAGAATGGTTTGGAAATCTGACCGGACATTCTAAAAAAGTGTGGGAGTTGTTGTGCTCACACCGGTCTTCATTAATATCATCCTATTGATCGGTGTGTAGGTGTTTGTATGTGTTGATTTGTCATTAACTGTTTCCTATTGGTCTGTGTGTAGGCGTTTGTATGTGATGATTTGTCCCCTAGTAAAAATAGCAATGGCCTTATTAACGACAACATTTGCAGCTTTCATGTGAGTATCAGGAGATGATGTCATAGTATCCAGTGCCTCCATGTTGGAAGGGGTTTATAAAGCAGGAACTTCCAAGACATTTATATCTCCATGTGATACAACACACTGAGCTGAAACCGGTAGTCATACCCTAAATTATGTGAAATGTACAAATCATTCACAACGAAAACTAAATGTGGAATCCTGGTGACATCCATAATTGTTATTATTATAGAGCTTCTTAGAAGCAATTAACAAAGCTAGTAAGTCTATACTCTAATAATTGGTACAGCTACAATTTATTTAATTATCTTCTTCAGAAGGAAAGCAGCCTATTATTGAATTTGAACCTGCGACTTACTGGTTACAAGTCCTACAAAACCCAATAAATTTGTTATTAATGTGTCATGGGCTCAGGAATGTACGTATATTTAAAAAGAAGCATTACAGGCCATGCTTTATCAGCAGTTTCCAACATACGAGCTAATCTGGTGTTAAACTCCGGTATAAACTCACACTACAGCTCAGAAGCAGTGGAATGGGACTCTGCAAATGTGAGTTCCACTCTCGCAGTTCCGGCGACCCGATTAAGGCTACCCTGCTTGATTGCTCCGCTAGGTGTGGACTATAGACAAAGGGAATGTGCCCGCCGAGTGTTTGTGGTCACTTTCCGCATCTTGTGAATGCCGTTATGTAGGCTTCCTTGTTGAGGGAGTGGACCAAGAACTTGCAGGGAAACAGAGACTTTGTATTCTCTCAACACAAAGAACATAAGCTGTCGTTAATGGGGAAAGTTTAACAGGCAAATCCATGTCCTGACTAGCACTCTATAAATCTTATGCAAGATTTGGTAAACGGCACGGTGGGCATTTCAATCTTCCTGTCGCATTTCTAAAATACTATTCCGTATATTAACAAGATCATTCTGTGAATAATCTAGATTGTTTTCCCACATCGCACATGTAAGTTACATATGCAGCCCCCCTTCACAACAGCTTTGTGACCGATTTTTTTCAAATAGCCTCCTTCAAGGCATCTGCCTAATTGGAATTTATTTACTATTTTACTGTAACTGCGGTACGTAACCCAAGATAATTAAAAAACACGCCATAGGACAGCAGGCTAACAAGCAGATGAACCAAACTCCAAACCATGTCATACGCATAGTACTAGTTTGTCGACAGTTTGCTCACTAGCTACCCACACTAATCTAAAATTCTATATATATTATCTTGTCGTGTCTTATTTTCTCTTCTGGATGCTGAATTAATTGCAGTAAATAATTGCTATGTTATTTATAATTATAATATTCATCGATTTTTTTCCAAGAGATCAACTATTTTAACAATAAGGAAACACGTTTCAACTTTTCCTAAAGCGAGGTGATAATCCAGAAAATTAAAACAACGTATTAAAAGCTACGCCGTCAATTCACTAGAAAAGTACATCTATCACCAGTATGCAGTACCATCAATAGATGGATAGCACAATGACAAGATTGACAGTTTTACTAACCTGTAATTTCATATCTATACAGACACACAATATACCTACTGCAATGCTAACCACAATGCATGCATGCATATTCCGGTAAATATCAAAATACAGATAAGTGAACGCCCAACTTAGTCCCGCCTATTTACAAATGAAAGTTGTCTCCTACAACCAACCCGCTTCATCTACGCAAGACTCGCGAGGTCTAGGTAGCCTGACGTTTACCCCTCTCCACTGTGTCGCAGTACATAGTGTTCCCTTGCTTTTAAGCGGCCATCTTGTGTACCACTCCACTAGAACACAAGTGTCGGTACAGGATGGCTGACTATTCCAGTGTGGCTCCTCCGTCTTCTAATTCAGGCGCTGGAATGAACGACGCCTTTAAAGATGCTCTTCAACGTGCTCGACAAGTAAGTGGTCCGTTTTGCATTTCCAGTGGTTTAAATTGAACCAATTTAGGATATTACCTTTTAACCGTCTCGGGTGACATGAGGCCTTGGTAGTTCAGCAATCCAACAAAGGAATTTGTGAGCGATTCTTAGATCGCTTTATTCTCGTTTGCTTTTAAATGGTCGTGTGATGTATTAGATTGTTGGTATGGTTTTAGACGTCACCTTGTTGTTTCTATCGTCGAACAAAAATAATTAAAGGCCTTTTATCTTTTATGTTCCGTCTGTTCTTGGCGTAGAACTCGACGTGGCCGGTCTCAAATAATACACGCAGTATTTTTTTTTTTTTTAACGACGATGTTATTTAAAATATATTTTAGTTCTATCTAAAAATCACCATTGACCGTGTGGAAATTGTTAAAAACTATCGTATTTGGTACTAATGTATTTCTAGCTTGGTAGTTAACCGACTATTTAATAACTTCATTTTGTCTTGTACTAAAAGGCCTAGTTGAACAGCTTGTTAGTTTTTACGATGGACTGGTAACATTTTATTCCGCTGTTTGAGGAAACGTATACCACTGAATGAGTAATTAAAACTTAAGCTTGTGTAGAAGGGTATTTACCGAAATATGCTTATGTGTCTCGTGGTAAACGTTACGTCACGATTTATCCTTATAACGTTGATACTATTTTCCAGATTGCCGCGAAAATAGGGGGGGATGGTGGCGGTGCCCCCCCACCATCAACCAATGAGTTTGGATATGGAGGCCAGAAAAGGCCCTTGGAAGATGCAGGTTGGTGTTTGATACTGGTGCCCAAACAAAACGATTTCTCCGCAATGTTAGAGTTCACACGCCCTCTACCCTCCAGAGAGTCCTACAAATACACACCTAGAATATTCGTTCGAAGAGTGCATGATCTGATGCGGGCTTTGAAATAGTCCAAATGTGGGATGTTTAAGGTTTACTTTTGTACTAGGCAAAACATTTTTAGGGTGCATTTATCTCTGACATTATTGACGAAGTTCGGTTATTTCCTAATGAGGCCTGAAATTGCATATTATTGAATACTTAACATGTTTAAAATACTTGGCGTTGTGGTGTGGTTTGTGCAATGCGTCTCCTGTAGTTATTAGTTAAGATTTCCTGTTCTAATTTGAAACGTGGCCTGGTCAAGGGTGACATGCAGTATGTTAGTCCTGCGTCTTCCGTGAACTGCCTGGCGTCCTGAGAATGGTGACCGTGGCAACGCAAATGATGCTGCGGTTCATGTGTGTGACTGTGTTCTTTTTATTCATGTGTAGATGACACTTGGACAAGTCTGAACAGTAGAACACACTGGGAGGGATTGCACTCTCCTTTCACAGGCAGGAACCTTTTGCTCATTAACAGTTGAAACGGGCGCTCGGGCCGTTTTTAAAAACCTGAAGTGTCTCCAACTTTGCCAAAACAAAACTGCACGCTGTTCTATCTGTCATTGTAGTAGGTGTTATTCTGCTGCATATGGGGCCCCCAATGTGTTTGCGTAATTTTCTATTGTGTTCAGAGTGCTACAGAGTGACTAAACTTATAAACCAAAGGATTGTCTGACCCGTTTGACACCCCTTTCATGTCTAAAGTATGGGTTTGTTTTGATTTTATTGCAATGCTAGTTCCTTGCCTTGAAAGAATAGCCTTCAAACTTTCCCCTAGTGCCATATTGTTGTATCATAAAATGTAGTCGCACAGGAGACGATGTGTCTAGTGCCGCAAGCCTTGACTGCTTCCTGTGTTGTCAGTAGCTAGCTTTCTGCTGGTGTTCCTCTGCCCAACACGTTGGAACACATTTCTTGGGGTTAGGGAGAGAAACCCATAGTCTCCTTTTCAGCCCCAGACGTTAACGATGGGATGCCAAGGACACAAGTGTACAGTTGATATTAACAATCTTGTCTCTACTTTTTTTTTTAGATCAACCAGAAACAAAGAAAGTTGCCTCACAGAATGATCGTAAGTGTTAAAATCACATGTGTGGCAAATGTTTTGTTTGGTGGAGCGTCCGTCTGGCTGATGCCGATGGGAGGCATTGTTCCTGTTGGCAGAAAAGTATAACCAGGGCTCCCCTCATCTCTCTCCTTAGCGTTTTCATCTGTAATGGGAGGAATGAATGCTGCACCAAGGTAAGATCTGGTTAACACACTGAATAGGGCATGGCAATTACGTGTCTTTACTGTGTACTTTACTGGTATTGGAAATTGTAGAGGGCTGACCTGCTCCCTCATTTTACCGCTGTCTATAGAGTTGTGTCTATGTATTCCATTTGCTTTAATCAGTGTGTTTTAATTGATTTGCCTTCCATTTTCAGATCTTCCTCTGAGGAGTTCAAGGTCCCAGATGGCATGGTTGGATTCAGTAAGTTTGTTATATTTCTGTAACCCCCCCCAAATTATTTCAATGGCCAGATTTCTTTAGTTTTCTTTACAACATAATTTCCTCCTGCAGTTATTGGACGGGGAGGCGAGCAGATATCTCGAATGCAGCAGGAGTCGGGATGCAAGATACAAATCGCACCCGGTAAGGCTGGGCTTTGAAGGAAAAGGGCCGATCTGTGAATGCCACAGCATTGGCGTGCAAGTACTGACTTCTGCTCCCTTTGCTCTTGTTACAGACAGTGGCGGTATGCCTGAGAGGTCTGTGACATTAACAGGATCTCCGGATTCAATCCAGTGCGTACCGTTTTCCTCCAGTGCTCCGGGGGTGTTTTTTGTTTTTAAGTAAAGCAAATCTAGATTTCCTCTATTTTGAATGCCGTTCAAGTTTTGTGAACTTTGTCACAGGGCAGCAAAGAGGCTGTTAACAGAGATTGTGGAGAAAGGCCGACCTGCTCCATCATTCCATCACTCTGATGGGCCAGGAATGGCCGTCCAGGAGATTCTCGTTCCTGCCACCAAGGCCGGCCTCGTGATCGGGAAAGGAGGGGAAACCATCAAACAACTGCAGGTTAGATGCTGAACAAACGCCATCGGACGGTCACTCCTCACAGCACGCAATGCCACGTCATAGCTCACGGTCTTGTTTCTCGTAACCAATCAGGAACGTGCTGGGGTGAAGATGGTGATGATTCAAGAGGGCCCACAAAACACTGGAGCAGACAAACCACTCAGGATTTCTGGGGAGCCTTTTAAAGTCCAGGTGAATGTTGCCCGGTGTCAAAAAGGCCTGGAGTGTGAAGGGATGGCTCCTCTTCCAGGTTCCTGTTAAAGATGCTTTGAGCTCAGTGTTTTCTCCCTTCAGCAAGCCAAAGAGATGGTGATGGAACTGATCCGGGATCAGGAGTTCAGAGAGCAGCGAGGCGAGTACGGCTCAAGGATGGGAGGTGGCGGAGACTCCTTGGATGTAAGTGAAGAGGTGGATATTTTAATCACTTTTTTTACAGTTTCTGCGACTTAAAATGCATAAAGTGTTCCATTTTAAAAATACAGGACAATCGTGAGACCCTGCAGTCTCCCTCCAATAAAATTAAACCTTATTCAGAAAAGCCATAGGGTCCATAGAGATTTGTAAAATGGCACTGGCACGATACGTGAGTATACAACAAGGCAAGAAGCGCTCACACTTTATTGCACATGGACTATAGTGCGTTTCTGCCTTAGCTTGTGGTGTGACGACGCTGTGACGGTAGACTGACTTGGTGTGCATATTCTTTTCAGGTTCCAGTCCCACGGTTTGCTGTAGGAATTGTGATTGGGCGAAATGGCGAAATGATCAAAAAGATCCAAAATGATACTGGTGTGCGGATCCAATTCAAACCAGGTGCGTGCTGGATCTTGATGCTTAAAAATGTAACCTGTCACTAAGGGAAATATGAGTGTACATATTTCAAGGTTTATAATGCTACTATTCAGATGCGTGTGAAAGCTGGACAATGTTTAAATAAAAAAATTTGCTCTGGCAGTAAGACCTAGCCTGAATAAAATCTGATTTGGGTTTTTTTGTGGACCCTTGAAGTGATGAAGCGTTTTTAAAGCCACGAAGGTCCGATTTTACCGTCAGAATTACTCTCCACCCCTCCCCTCAGATGATGGTGCCACTCCAGAGAGAATTGCTCAGATCATGGGGCCACCTGACCGGGCCCAGCATGCTGCAGAGATCATCTCGGACCTCCTGAGGAGCGTGCAGTCTGGGGGGCCCCCAGGTGGCCCTGGGGGAAGGGGCAGGGGTCGAGGCCAGGGCAACTGGAACATGGGGCCACCCGGAGGACTGCAGGAGTTCACCTTCACTGTCCCTGCAATGAAGACCGGCCTGATCATCGGGAAAGGTGTGTAGCGCCAGTCTCCCCTGGCCTATCAGTTTGGGCTGTAGTGGCGTAAAGTTCCTCGATTTTCATCATCTCCCTTCCTCAGGTGGTGAGACGATTAAAAGTATAAGCCAGCAGTCCGGGGCCAGGATAGAACTCCAAAGAAACCCCCCTCCTAACGCTGACCCCAACCTGAAGATATTCACAATTCGGGGGTCACATCAGCAGATCGATTACGCCCGGCAGCTTGTAGAGGAGAAAATAGGGGTACGTGTTGTGACCTGTTCTCGCTTCTCAGGTCTTTCTTCATCTGGTCTGTGGTCAGTATATAGTCTAAATTTTTTTTACTTCAGGGTCCGGTCAGCCCGATGGGTGGCCCTCACGGTCCTCCTGGCCCACATGGCGGCCCGTCTCCACACGGCCCACCGGGTCCACCCGGCCCGCCTGCACCCATGGGTCCATACAACCCTGGCCCCTATAACCAGGGACCACCTGGACCACAGTAAGTACATTGTCTGTGAAGTCGGTTTGGTTTGTCCCTGGCCATTGGATGCGCCGAGTGAGGAATTTGGTGCTGATGGTTTGTTGCTTTTTTTCTATAGTGGCCCACCTGCACCATATCAGCCCCAGGGCTGGGGCAATGGCTTCCCTCACTGGCAGCAGGGGCAGCCAGATCCAGGTGAGCATCGCTGCTGGTGATTTAAGGACTGACTGTCTCAAAGTTGGATGAGCCATCTCCGTCATCCCTGCTCTTCTCTCTGTGACAGGTAAAGCAGCCGCTGATGCCAACGCTGCTGCCTGGGCGGCTTATTACTCCCAGTACCAGCAGCAGCCCCAAGCTCCTATTGCCCCAACCAGCGCTGCGCCAGGCACAGCTCAAACCAACGGGCAAGGTAAGGCCCTCGCCTGGCACCCGTGCGTGTGAGCATTTACACCCCTCTTAGATTTATACGCGTCCTGCAGTCCATGTCTGTTGTACGTTTTGTCCGGCAACCAGTAGCTTACTGAAATGAATGGGAGAATCAGTTGGTGGTTTTGATCTGCAAGGGTCTGACACACCTAGCCAGGTAGAAGACTGACTACAGCCTTTTTAAGAATGGTTATCAATTAAATTGTACCATTTTTAACAGGTGACCAGCAGGCTCCAGGTCAGAGTGGACAGGCAGATTACACCAAGGCCTGGGAGGAATATTACAAGAAATTGGGTATAAAATATTTTGCCAAATGTAGATTGAGAGATTACTCTGGCACCGGATTGAGGAGATTAGAGGACCTCTGCAGGAAGCAAAGAAGGTTTAGGGAGGAAGTAATCCTAATTTTTGGGTATTGGGTCTAGGTCTTAACCAGTAGGCTCTCACAGCACAGAATTCTTGTGCCTACACCAAGCAGGTGCAACATTATGTACTTCTTACTGTAAGAATTGAAATGCATGCTGGATGAACAACGTATCTGGTTTTAAATGAGCTGTGTGAAGGAATGTAGAGAGCCGAAGTAGATTTAACGGGTTGGAAGACGGAAGCGGGGAGGATGCTGACGTGTCATGCCATTTCAGGTCAACAGGGGCAGCCACAGCAGGACTATACCAAGGCCTGGGAGGAGTACTATAAAAAGCAAGGTAATGGAAAAGGGGATTTCTGTGGGCCTGATGTGTGGGCAGCTGTGGTTGAGATCAGACCCTTTCCCGTGGGGACTCTGTGTGCACAGCCGCCCGAGAGTAAGGTTAGGGGGTTTCTGTCCCGTCACGGGGAGGAAGTGGTGACGGGGTCGTTCCCTCCCTCACAGCCCTGTGTGCGTGTGCGTCTGCGCGTGTCTGTCCGTCTGTCTGTGTACCCTGGCTGGCTCTGACGGCCCGCTCCCTGTTCCAGGTCAAGCGGCCCCCCAGGCTGCTGCGGCCGCCCCGTCCCAGGCGGGAGGTCAGCCAGACTACAGCGCGGCCTGGGCCGAGTACTACCGGCAGCAGGCGGCCTACTACGGTCAGGGCAGCCCGCAGGCCATGGCTGCGGCGCCTCAACCCCAGCAGGTACCCCTCTCCCATGTCCTGTGTCCCGTTTTAAATATCTGCACGCGCAGTACTCCTGTGTGTTAACCCATTCCTCTCCAGGGGGCAGCTGACGGAGCCAAGGGGAGCTGCCACTCCTACAACTAACAGTTCCTTTCCTCCTCACAGGCTTAATTACTTTATTTTGAGCTGATTGGATGTTCTTGTTGTTAACCTCATATGTATTT
>JAOYSI010000026.1:519396-536951 GCA_025775065.1 Hiodon alosoides | reverse complement strand
TATGTATTTCTTCTGCACAGGGCCAGTAATGTGAAGTGGACATAAAGTATTTGCTTCACTGTCGAAAAAAACCTTTGTTAAATGTTTGGATGCAGACGCCTTGATGAAGATCTTAATTTCTTTGGTTTAAAAAGTGTTTAAAAACATGGCAGAAGCTCCGGTGGGGGGGCAGTTTTTTTCTTGTACAAATGAACGGTTTGTTTTTAGTGTGGTTAGATTTGGACATTCCAGCTCCTGTATTTCATATTATGTGGTCAATACACATGTTTATAAACTGTAGTAATTTCCATGTAAATCATCTCAGTTTTAAAATATGCCTGTTGTGTTTTGCAATAAAACAAAATGAAACCTCCTGTGTTGGTAAGTTGGGTGGAAAATGTGGGTGATATGAAATCTTGCAAGTTCTTTGGTCAATCTGAAGCCTAAAAGCAGACTCCCTTGACTGTCCAAATTTGCTGGCTGATAGTTTTGGTATCCTGTCTCCAACTTTTCTTCATCACTCGTGGTTCTATTTCAAATCCCCACTTTTAGTTTTTTGCTAGAAATGCGTACTGGGGGGGACCCGTTTTGTACTGGCTCATTGGTGTGTTTTTTAGGGACAGGCAGATGTATGTATAAAGACTGGCTTAGCGTTGGCAAGATATGATACATGCAATAACCTAGTACTGTAGCGTTTTTTCATTGTACTGTACTTCTGACGTGAGGTAGCCTGTGCTGTTTATAATGAGAGAATAACTTCTTCCCTCACAGCCAAGTTTAGGAAGGCGGTAAGCAAGAGTTTTTACAAAATGTTCCCTGAAATGTGACTTTGTTACGGCCGTTTTAGCTGATTGCTGCTTTTTTACAGCCCCGGTAAATGTCTTGACTAACGTTCTTTGCAACAGTTCTGAATTTGTTTTATTTTCCCCATTTTAGTGTCTAAAAGCCATTTGTTTTTGTATATATTTGCTGGCTTATTTTTAAAGAAGTCTTTCATATGATTAAAAAAACAACCTTGAATGGAAATCTATTTTGCTTTGCCATTGTCTGTCCGAGTGCATCCAGCATAGGCCTGTAGTTTTTTTAGGGGTGAGGAAGCCTATGCTGTGCGTCACCCGTGATATGAGCCTTCAAGGGGCATTTCCACTGTAAGTACAAAAAAATCGTGAATTACTACAGAACGCAATTCCTGTTTCTTTCAATGTATTCCTTTGAGAGAATTAAAAACTGTAGTGTTTTCTGCTCGAATTTGTATTTTTTGTGAAAAAGAGGAATTCCCACCTCATTATGGGTAAGTATCATGATACTCCAGAGCGTGCATTGCCATTATTCATGTAATTCCTCTTTTTGAACTTAAAAACTACTGCTTTGTGGAAGTTTTGGATTGTCACTTTTGATCTTGTTTTGCAATAACCACAGTGATGTGCATTCAGGCTGTGACGTTTGAAGGAAAATGGCGTTCTGTAGCTCTTGTTTTCTAGACCGCCGTTTTTTTAGGAGTGCTCGCCAGTCGGACCGTCTGGTTTTGAGCTGTGAAATGTGAGTTTACTCCTGATACGTCAGCACAATCCACCGGCAAAGCGTACAATGTGCAACCTGGCGCATCTGATGTTCACAGGAATGCTTACGTTTTCTATATTGAGAATATCACCTTGTTTCCCCCCCAATTTTAATGATGCTAAAATGATACCATTGTTGCAAGAAGGTAGAGAGCTACTGTTAGCGTAAAGTTGCTAAATGGAGGATATCGTTCGTAAATGTCATATCGTTCAGGATTCAATAGCATGAAATTTAAGCCACCTATATTTTTGTACCGTAGCATGACAACGTTAATGGTGTATATCGGTATAACTAGTTTTAAGGTAGTTGGGTTCTTTGGAGTTTCAGAGGACTGTAGATGTCAGTGCTGTGCAGATTAGTAAAACTGATCCTAATTTGACATGCCACTGTTTTAATAGAGCAATCTTTTAGTGGAGGCTGTTGAATTGACTCATAAATGAATGACTGACTGAATTTTTCACTGATGGCAAACAGTGCAATATTTAATCTTTGCAGTGTCACCCAGACCTTGCACCTTAGGTTCTGCTGCAGTAACACAGGTAAGCATTACCTAAGGACCCCAGTGTTTGACCTGTCAATGATTTGTTTCTGACTTGCCTGTAGTTCCAGCAAATGTAGAATTTGTTTTAATAGGGATGCCTTAAACCGTGTTCAACGTATTATGACTGTCAGGAAAATCTAAAATAGCAACAGCCTTCATATTGTTCTAAAAATGAATGACTTGCATGGCTAAGTTCATACATGACAAAAAGCAATTGGTTATCTGTAACAAATTCCATATAGTTAACTCATGACTTTGAAACGTTTAGGATTGAGTATATCTCTTGGATCGGAATGCTTCTGTGTGATTTACTCTAGATCAGCTTTACTATGATTAAGTACATGACATTGTGTATTGTTCCTGGTAAGTCTGTTTTAGTGTGTGACCATGATGCAAAGACATTGCTTTCTCTCCTTAATGTCACAAAGCTGCATGCAGTTAAAAGCTTTCAGTGGTTAGAAATTGGTCAGAGTGCATTATGTTGAACCGCAACCTGGTAAAAAAAAAATATGCTCATGTATTGGTGTGATTCCCCTTTTTTTTCCTGTAGTGCCAATATTTAAAAATGCTGCCTTCATTTTCACACACAGTGTTGAAGATGCTGCGAGCATAGTTCATAGAATCAGGCCCTGAGCTAGTTTGTCCCTAAGGAAGAATCCTTTGAGTCTATTCCACTGGTGAACATAGACCGTTCAAGGGCTCCACTTATAAGGTAAACTTGAGGAACTGTCATGATTGCAAAATTCATGTTGTTTTAAGCTAGGGACTGTGATGTCTAAATCTTAAATAAGCTTTCTTTTTAAACTCATAATTGTATCATGCCATAAAAAAAAAATGTTAGGTTTCCACAATCATTTTGAACGTTACGTATGCACTTCTACTAGCAGTTACTTTACTGTGCGTAAGGCTTGAGTATACCAGTGCTTCAGGTAGTTGGATTAAGACTTGGAACTGTTTTCTTGACTTCAGTGACAGGCTGATATTTTTTTTTGGCAGTAAATTGGATAGTTTAAGATGTCCATGCTCTAAACTTGCAAGTTAATAGTTGCCCATTGTCTGGCTGCATGCATACGAGAATCTGTTTCCTTCTGAGGAAAGTGTTCTCGACAGAATGTGGGGTGGAGGGGTTGTAGGAAAGAAGACGAAGGCAAAAGCTTAACTGAGAATTAATGGGAAGGGGGAGCATGCATTATAGGTAAACTGAAATGGTTTGTTTGTGTATTTTTGAATGTACGTTTTTGGAAATGCCTGTTCAAGTTGACTGTTCAGCATTGTTCCCATGTTCAAAAATAAACTTGTAATGAGAAAATGGGACCTCAGCAAGACTTTCATTTGCCTACAGTCAATTGTGATACTGGCGCACATTCACAGTGAACATCACAAGGTAGTAAGAATAGGAAGTCTTGTATTGGGAGTCGTGGATGTGTATCGAATTTAACTGACCATGACATTTTTGGTAGAGAACCACAAATGGGTACCTTTTGTGAATATTCATATACAGTACATTCCAGTCCAGTCTAATGGGTAAGGGTCTTGGTTGAGCTTGCACTGACCAAATAAACTTAATTTATTTAATAAATTAGGTTGGTTCACGGGTTCAGGAATACATGCTAAAATTCATGCTTTAATGCATTCTTGTGGAAAATACCTGCTGTCTAGCCCCCCAATAACATTTATTTTGAACAATCTTATGGTATTTCAATTTGGCTCATTTGGTTTACTTGCAATGCGGGTGCTGGGGAATGGAGTGGTGATTACCAATGGTGACTAAACTGGTATCCTAGAGATACTTCCAAATGCACTGCTGACTGCTTACACTCAACTAGTGGAACGGGGGTAACATACAAGCTACTCCAAGTGTCCAACAGTTCTGACCAGTTTATTTTCCCCTGTTTTGAATGACTTCAGTAATTTTGCAAGGTTTGTACATTTTTATTAAACTTAAATATCAGTTTGGTTATGCTTTTTGGTTTTAAAAACATACCATTGTACTGAACAGTCAAAATATAATGCTGTTGTATCAAGGCAAAACTAGGACAAAAATGGATTCTAACATATTCCAAATCGTAAACCCACAACAAATACTTACAAATGACAGAAATTCATGTGTCACAGTACATTTTAACTTGGCTTTTTTTTTTTCTTTTTCGAAAGACAAATCGTTGAATGAGAGAGGTGGGGTGGGGAAGTGGAACACTTCCATATGCTAAAAATCGAGTTCATTTTAATATCAGATTTGGCACAGATTAATTCAACAGAAGTTTTCATTTTTATGACTTTCGGGATTGGAGCTGAACGAAGAGCGTTGTGTAAACAATCTTTGCTTTTTTTTTTTCTCTCAACCCATTGGAGGAATGACATAGGCCTGTTTAATCATTCATTTGGCCCCACCGAGTGACAGAAGAAAGGAGGGACAGGGAAAGCTCCAGTGAAGGGCGCGTCAGTAGTCCTCAGCTAGAAGAGAAAGAGGGAGGGAAAAGGGGGAGTTACAGAAATGGAGAAACGGAAACGAGAGGGCAATCCGCCCAGTGTTAGTGGAGACAGGAAGTGGCGGCGTGCCGTCAGAGGGGGCGGGGCTTACTTTCCACTGTCAGGATGCAGGTGCTTGCGGCGGTGCCCCGGCTGTTGACGGCCTTGCACATGTACTCCCCCTCGTCCTCGGGGAAGGTCTCGGGCAGGTACAGGCAGTGCGTCTCCCCCCTCTCGATGTACTGATAGTCCTCGCAGTCCTGGAGCATCTCGCCCTCAAACCACCATGTCACCTCCGGCTTGGGCTCCGCTGTGATTTTGACGGTGAACCGCACGGGCTCGCCGTCGACTACCGACTGGTTTTTGAGAGACTTCTTAAACCACGGGGCCCCTGATCTTGCGTGATCCTCTTCGTCTTCATAGGTGGTGGAGCCGTTGATGATGCTTCCCTCCTCCTCCTCCTCGTCTTCCTTTTTCTGTCGACGTAAAATAATGGGTTTAAAATGTCATTCACGCACCTGAGTTGCTGTGACCTGAAATCGGTGAATCGGGTTTACCTTTTGCAATGCTGCATCAATCTCCTCCTGTTCAAACTGCATTCTCTGCAGTTTCTGTTCTTCGATCCGTTTCCTCTCCTCCTCCTCTCGGGCCTTCGCCATTTGCTCGAATCGCGCTCGCATGTCCACCTTCTGTTTGAACGGAGCGTCTTCAGCTCTGTTAGTTTCCTTCCTGTCATCCTGGTCTTCGTCCTTAATAAGGATGGATAAAGTCAAGATGAGCCTGACTAGAATGCTGCACTCAAGTATCAACTGTCAAGACACTATTTACAGACTTCAACGATTAAAATAACTATAGCCTGACGGCATATTTAACAGCAAAGCAGAAACTAGTTTGGTAACATTTGTTTGATTTCACCAGAAAATGAAGGTGCGTTTCAAATATGCTTTCAATGTATTGCTCCCCAAATGAGTCTGTAATGACAGATTATTGGTCCTACCCCCTGGAAGCGTTCAGCCTCCCTTTCTTTAATCTCCAGGTCAACGGCCTTCCTGCGTGCCCTCTCCTCCTCAATCTTCTTCTGTATTTCTTCTTCGGTCAGCTGCTTGATCTTCTCAAACTTTGATTTCAGGTTTTTGGCCTGTATGGAGCCGATTCTCTTCAGCTGGCTAAGCTCCTGGTATTCTGCACTCACCACTAGAGAGCTTTCGTTCACTTCCTCCTGCTTCCAGAAGGAGAGTGGAGAAATTTTAATACGGGAATGCAGTGCCATGACAGTGGCTAGAAGTATTGGATCTATCTTTCGCATGGAGACACTTGGAGCACACTCATTTATTCCCAGTTGCACAGTCGACACTTACACGCTCTACAACATGATATTTAAGCTGTTTTCACATTTTAAAAAACATTGCCTTTTCAGAATGGTGGCCAGTGCTCCATAGGTGGTGCTATAGAGTAAAAAAGGCCATTTTTATACTAATGTGTCTTATGGAAGATGAAGGCATGGTGTAACAATCCTGCGATTTTTACATATCGAATCGATAAATATTGCACAGAGTGGATAATCATTCCTGATAACGTTAGGGTGCCCGTGGTGAGGATGTGAACTGACCTCTCCCATTTGCTGGCGAAGCTCCTCGAACTCCTGTTTCTCTAGCTCCATCTTCTGCCTACGCTCCTCCTCTGTGCGCCGGCGCTCCGCGGCCTCCTTCTGTTTCAGCAGCTCCTCAAAGTTGATCTCCAGCTTCCCTGGGGCCAGCGCCTCCTGGGACTCGCTCTTCACCAGCCCCTCCTCATCCTCCACCTGTCAGCAATGCGGCCACGAGGCGTGAGCAGTTGTCTCACGCGCAGACACGGTTCAGCAGTGCTGTCTTTAGGAGGCTAACGTTTGCATCATGCAGCCCGAGCTCTTGCTGCAGAAAGGCCGGCGTTTACATGCGAGCACAGCTGTATTTGCATGCCGTTTGAACTCACCGGCCATGGAACTAGCATTATCACAACATTATTACAACCTACATACAGCGTCCGGTTCATCTTTATATGGTGTTCAGCTAACCTGCCGTGGAACTAGCCCTAGCATTATCACAACTTACATACAGCGTCCGGTTCATCTTTATATGGTGCACAGTTGGATACCCGTAATTTAAACAATAACAAAATTTACCCATTTTAATTTAAAATGTCTTACTTCATCTCCATATATCGCCATTGAATTTTCCTGATCCACGACTGGGCTCTTTGGGAAAATAGGACAGTGTTGCATTTATATCATGTGAGCATACAGTTAGCTACTGAATTCATAAATTTGTAATGAAATGTATATTATTTTGCAGATGATAGTTACTGTCTACCTATAACGACTGTTAAATTTGACATGAAACTCATATTAAATTGGTCAGATATAAGTTCCCTAGTGGACAGCAACTCGACATAACTGAAGATGTAGGTTTCTATAGCATGTTTTAAAGCAGAAAACACGCTATACAAGTGCAGATTTGGTTAACCCAATAAGTATGCTTATAGCCATGCTATTTTGCATTTGAGAATGTTTAAACTACATATACATGCAGAGCATATGCTGAATGTGGCCTCCATCCTCAGATAAACATACTTAGCATGGGGTTATGTTCAGATGGCTGTGTCCACTTTACAATTACCATGTAACCTTTAAACCAGTAAGATTGGCTGGCAAAGGTTATCTCATGTTTCTCTGGTCATCTGGCTTTCTATCTTAAGTGCAAGCCAAATGAGATGCTGTCAGTCATCATGCAATGCGTCGCCTGGCTCCTGTAGACTGGTCTAAGTAAAGCTCACTGGACCCACCATGGTCTTGCGCGCTTCATTGAAGAGTCTCTTCTCCTCCTCCAGTCGACGCTTAGCCTGTTCCTCTGCCTTCCTCTGCTCTTCCTCCTGCCTCTGACGCTCTAACTCCTCGAAGCTGATGCTCAGCTTACCCGGTTTGGCACACTCTGCACTCAACATGGTGGCCAGGATGTCGTCATCCTCGTCCACAATCTGCAAAGGGGCGTCAGACTGAATCCCCGGGCCCCCATGTTTAAATTCAACATGGTGCTCGCTCCACAGGAGCCCCTCACTGACCATGCTCTTTCTGGCCTCGGCAAAGGCCTTCTTCTCTTCTTCGATGCGTCGCTTGGCCTCCTCCTCCACGCGCTTGCGCTCATCCTCCAGCCTCTGCCTCTCCAGCTCCTCAAAGCTCAGCTTTAACTTTCCAGGTCGGAACTCCTCCTTGGTGGGCTGGTGGGAACCAAGTTCCTCATTCTCTGCAGCTCCCTGAAAGGACAAACGCAGAAACTTTTTGAGGTCCGTGTGAAAACTTCCCACATGGAACCGGGTATATAGTCGCTATAAACGTTCGATGTTGAAGTGTGTCAGGACCGTTAATTTACCATTTCCAGCCTGGCCTCTTCGAAGGCCTTCTTCTCCTCTTCCAGTCGCCTCCGGGCCTCCTCCTCAGCCTGCTGTCTCTGCTGCTCCTGCCGCTCCCTTTCCAGCTCCTCGAAGGTCAGTTTCAGCTTACCTGGGCTCACCTGCTCCTTCTCTTTGGTGCTAGGTTCTTCATCCTTAAAGAGAGGAGCAGGCGTGTATAAAACGTACATGGCACCGTAATTCAGCTGGCCCCTTGGAGGGATCCTTGTTTAGTGGGACACCTGTCCTCACCTGTGGAACCCGGGGGCGGCGTTTGGCATCCCGGAAAGAGCGTCTGTGCTCCTCGTACCGCCGCTGCTTCTCCTGCTCTGTCTTTTTCTTCTCTTCCTCCTCCCGGGCCTTGCCCAAGTCCTCAAAGTTGATCTTGATCTTTCCTGGCTTGCTTGGCACCACCTTCACCAGCAGAGTCTCGTCTCCTTCCTGCGGTTCATCCCACCATCCACAAGGAACAAATTGGATAATTTTAGGAGGTGGGCAATGTTTACAGCACAGGGCTGCTTTTTGCAGGCCCACTTTGCTGAACACTCAGAGCTGTCTGCCAGTGTGTTCCGGCCCTGAAAAGAAACATCTAATTAAATCTGCGATTAGATCAGGAAGACAGCTGCTCAACTGTCAGAGAGCTTTACCAAGTGTGTGCCAAAGAGAGTGAGATAAATATCCAGCAGGAAAACATATTGTTTAACAAAGAGCTATTCTAACGCACATGGTGGTTAATGTCAGATGCCATAAACTCCCAGCCAATACTGTGACATGCTTATACGGGAAATGCTGAACGTATGTTTGAGCAGGTCTGAGTTTCACATCCAGTTCTACCTTTGTCATCAATCTAGTGAATGAAAGTTAAATCATTATTAAATCTGATTCTACCTCTCGGCTTTCCAAGGGCAGTCGGAAAAATTTAGTTCAGCAGCCCCTATTCCTTGACTACTCATCATAATCTACTGTCTACGGTGATGATTCGGTTTACATTCATAAAACCCGGTAGGGATTCTTACACAAAGCAATAATCACTGTAATAGTTTCCTTTTGGTTGTCTATTCTGCCGGAGAGTGGGTCGGTTTCGTTTGCTTGGCTTTGTGGCCGTGTGCTTCACTTTCCTGACCCCCTGGCAGCAAGCGTTTAAAACAAGGTTAGGCAGCCCAACAGTAACTTGAGGCCTCCACTGAGCTGAGTTAACCAGGCAGATATCATCTGTCTGAAGCTCAGGAGCGGTTCTGCTGTCTGCTGGAGAGGAGCGGCTGGAAGGACGTGCGTTGGCTGTGCTGTTAAAGCAAATCCTGCAGTCTGCTGTGTGACTTGGGTTCAGCTCCACTGCCAGGATCAGACCTGACACTGCTAATCAGCTGCCCGGGCCAGCAGTGGAGGATTAGCCCAGAGGGAGGACCCTGCCATGCCACCGGCATGTAGCATGGCATCGCGTTGCACAATGCCCTCTTACTTCCCGCTGTCGAACCCGGCTCAAGGCGACTCACCTCCTCAGCCTTCTTTGCCAGCTCCCTCTGGATCTTGGTCTTCTCAAGGGTATCTTGGGCGATACGCCTTTTTCTCTCTTCATCTGCTCTCTTCCTCTCCACCTCCTGACGCTGCTTCTCCATTTCTGCAAACTTTCCCTTCACGCTGCCTGTCGACCCAGACGTTTATCCGCCAAACGTTGTTAGCACTGCTAGCCGTTGAAAGACCGGCAATGGACCCGGCTGTCTGCCCGCCCCACTAATCTGATTTTTCTTTACCCACCTGTGATCTTGGGGACGTATGACTTTTCGGGCTTGGCTGGCATTACCTCTTCCTCCTCATCGCTGGAGGCAAGCAGCTCCTTTATCTGCGGGGGATCAGGCAGTGAGTGTTTAGAGGTTTATCTCAAATTATCTGCTTTGTGCGGTAGCCATGCTGGTACCAGCAGGCTGTGAGGTGTAATCCCCATAGGAGCAGGTGCATGCCCGGCTAGGATAAAACCTAGCTCGGATGTTGCCGTTTTACAATGTTGTTGAAACATGGGTGTGGCCTTTTTGGGGGAAGGATTATGGGGGCAGGTCTTTGTGGAGGGAGCGTGTCAGGTATTCATTTCTGAGTCAACCATTTCAACTGAATGAACAGTATTCTTTGGTGCAATTAGTTTAACGACTTGACAGCAGTCTGATTTTATTGAATTCACTTAAATTTCTGATACACTCATCTACTAGCTCTCTTTATCACTCTTCATAATGTCCAGGAACCTAACTTGGTCCTCTTGTCCTTGAGAGCTGGGTTCATAATTACTCCATTGCCATTCTAGGAGAAATTAATTTTCCAGGTATAGTGCAATAGCAGTACGAAAAGCAATGTGCTGTGTGGAGAACAGCCATCATGCCAAGGGGTTAGACTTAATCCTGAAGGGGACAATCTCTGCCCCCAAGGGACCATGCCATGCAGAACCGGGGGTTACTGGGGGTGGTCTGCGTTGACCTGCTGCTTCCTGCGGTTCCATTCCTTTTCCCTAATGTACTGTTCCCTTCTCCTCTGGTGCTCCTCTTCGCTCCGCCTCTTACCGCGCTCCTCTCTGGCTTTCTGCATGGCTTCAAACTTATTCTTTACATCCCCCTTGCCAAGCTTGGGCACATAGCTCCTCTGCACTGGCTTGGTGGTAGAGAGAAGGATCTTTGGAAGGACCGTGAGGGAAAAGAATAGGAAGGACAGGAGACAGAGAAGGACAGATGAAGAAAGTCAGAGGAAGGGGAAGGGGCCCCGCGATGATCCCCGGTTCAGGCAAAGAGCGACAAATGAAGCCGTCGAATTCAGAACAGTGGGGGAATTTTAAATCTCTCTGTCACTGACAAGAATTCCTGCATTTATTTTTGTGGGACGGTCACAAATACCCAATCTGATGTTCCCCTGATGCTCCACTCCACCTTGTACAGCTAATGCTCAGCATTAATCAGTCATTTGCCCTCTTGAATAGCCACACTGGAATTTGTGTTTGGCGTGAATACTTGGCGTTTGTTCTGGTCATGTTGATTTTCCAGGATCATATCAGATAATTTCTAAATAATAAAATCGAGATATATCCAGTTTTTTTTATAAATGCTGCCAGCTTCCACTCCAGAAATCTCATCAGAGGTCACCGCGTTTAATGTTTCAGGCATTTTTAGACATGATGCTTTTGAAGCCTGCTAACTAGCAAATGAGATACCTTTGATTATTAAATTAACTGTCCTTAGGTGGATAGTTCTCTTTTTAGCCAGTAGGTGGCCATTAAAAACAGTTTACAGTGGTGTGAGCTATTTGTAACCAATTAAAGTAATCCCTACTATATTGGCTATGTTTACTACTTACAATACAATAACAATATCTAGTAAATTATGTTTATTTAAACTGATGCACATCTAAAACTTAACGTATGGATTAACACTACTCTAAAGATTATCGTGGCCAATAAAGCAGGCTAGCTAGCATGAGACAAACATTTTTATTTATTTATTTATTTTATGGATATAACCTGCCAGTCTTTTCTGCTGCGTCACATCAGAGAGCTTGTCGTTTATTGGCCAGTTCATAACCCATAGCGCAGGATTGCAGACAGGACCATTGGCAGACTTCTGTTTTAAGCTACTGTCTCTACAACACACTTAGCATCTCCTCAGCCCTTGTAGTCCTTCTAAAACAGCTGCAGACAAATGATGGGGTGGGAGTCGTGAGCCGCACACGGGTCTTACTCACCTCCTGCGTCTGTGCCACGTCAGCCATGGCTGTTCTGTTGGGACACTTGGACCGGACAGTGGGCGCTAACTGCAAGCTTCACTTCACAGAGTACCTGCACAGACCGAGATACGGTTCCATCAGCTAACCGCAGGCAACACACCAACCTCACGGAAAACACTTGTGTGAAGGGACGGGGAGTTCTGAGAACTTTCTTTTACTGTCACAAAATGTGAAAATGCTAACAACAGCCCTGCTTAGAGTTTCTACAACTACAAGTGCATTCCTGTGGGAAGCTTGTTTTTCTGTCTAAAGTGCCAAAATACTTCCCTTTGGAGTTCTACTGTACATTTTTTCCTTGTATGTTCTTTTTGCAGTTCACTTGATCAGCTGTATTTTAAAGGTGCAAGTCACCCAGAAGATTTAATAAATAAATACTAATTAATTTCTGCGGAACCAAAGAATTCTTAACTAGATGCCTAAGTTGAGCTAAAGAAGGATGGCTTCAAGAACATAGTTGCTAAAACATTGTTTTGGATGGTGCGATTTGAGAAGCAAAAATGTGTGAGAACACAGAAAAGAATACGAAATGAAATCTAAGAAGATGTGAAATCTTTTCATTAGTGTTTTTTAACCTCATTTCTAATAAAATATGGTTATTTGCTGAACTCAGGTGTCAACTGTAAATGGTTAGATGATTACCGAGCAATTGATCCCATTAAGCCATTAAACTAAAAAATGTAGCATTTACATAAAACCATGTATTAGACATCCCAGTATCTCCTGAAGGTCGTTCAAGCTAAACCAAAAATTGAATTACATACAGATTCATAGAAAACGATTTGATTTTCTGTTTCCCTATTTCATTGAAGTTTTTACAATATGCTTTTCCTTTTTATGAGTGGTATAATTGATCATTTCACAATTGGTCAAGTCATTTCCTGTCTACAGCAAGAACAGGTAAAGGAATCAGAGTGAAGTAGACATCTACGTCACAATGGACTCTGAATTTTTAAAAAGCATTCTGATAATTGGTTTTCCTAGGGTGCGGCATTGTACACAGCCAACTCTGGACAGGTGACCCATCTGTTGCCCTGGGCCTGACAGAGCAAACCTCTGTGGGGGGCCTGACAGTGGGCCATCAGCTTCTCTTCTTCCTCCCCAAGACGCCACCTGAGATGGGAACCAGCGGCACTCATTCGATATTTGTCAGCCAGGTAAAGCTGAAGCGTCCCTTTCAGGAGCGTTCATGGAAGCCGTTTGCACCGAAAGTCATGTGGTTACCAGTGGAACCTCCCTCAAGTCCAAAACCACCAGTCACAACGCACTGGCAACATCGGCAGTATTAAAATGGAGGCTTTTGCGCTGCTTGACGCGTCACCCGACAGTGAGCAGGGGCTATTTTTGACTGGCATGTGCATCGGATAAATCGGGTCATTGCTATTTTTGCCTGAGGATTTGAGAGATGGAGTCAGCCATGGGTTTGGAGAGTTATTGACAGCTTTGATATTTCTTGTTCTTTTAGCGTGAAAACTCATTGACATGGAATCTCTTCGAAACATTTTTGTTTCAAACCTCCCAACGTTAACAGTTTTACATGTACTTTACATGTATCAAAGATCAAACCAGGACAATGGTCAATGATGCGATTACATAACATTGTTATTTCAGTAATCATTGTAATGTAATTGCTCTCATGACTTCCCTTTTAACATAATTGTCTGGTTTCCTTTTGAGCACTATAGTTTAACATGAACATTTAGCTAAATGTTTAGCTTTTAAACATCCCAATTACGAGTCTATATTACGATCTGGGCAATTTTAAGAGGCTTCTAACATGGCTAACAAGTACAAGTATTGCTTTACTCAACCTGAATAGGTGGAAGAAAAAACATTTTTGTTCCTTAAACAATGTCTATGTAGGACATGCCACTTGTTGGATACTGTTGAGTGACTTGCATATCTGAAATTTTGCTAAGTCATTTAATAAATGTATGTTCCATTGTTGATGATTCCTGTAGTT
Source organism: Hiodon alosoides (assembly GCA_025775065.1). Classification (NCBI taxonomy): domain Eukaryota; kingdom Metazoa; phylum Chordata; class Actinopteri; order Hiodontiformes; family Hiodontidae; genus Hiodon; species Hiodon alosoides. The sequence goes on along the minus strand of JAOYSI010000026.1, from coordinate 523,263 downwards.
TAACCAATATATTTAACCAAACATTGTATCACAGCAATATTTAACCCATAATTCCTGAAAATCGTGGTTAGGTTTATTTTTGGCCCCATGACTTAAGATTTCATTGGTCTTACACTAACCGTGGATTTCTGATGACTGTAAGTAAAATATTTTTTGAAAGTGCATGTTATAATTACATATAAAATATACTCTAGAAATAATTTAATAATGCCCAAATACTGAAGCTTTGAACGTCAACAACTTTCTGTCTTACGTTTCTCAAGTAGTTTCCAGGAGTTTTACAATTATTTTCTTCTAGGGGAAACTTATGTAAGATACCACCACGTTTAGTAGAAGTACTGTAAACTAGTAAACTTCTGGACACCGTATCCGTTACATTTTTAGCATCAGGGCATATTAAACTATAACTATTTCTTGCTGCGCATGGATATTTTTCATATTACATTTCTTAATTCGCCATGTCTTAATGCCAGCGGCAGCATAACAAATAACGAACTTATTCCACCTGTCACTTACTCGTCATTGACCTTGTCTTGGCCAGTTCAACCTATTGCCAACAGTCGCACACAGCATACTACATCGCTTCCTAAAAAAAACAATCAAAAGTACACAGCACACCCCAGACTCGCAGAAAAAAAGTTAATAGCGTAAATAACAGTCTGAAGTGTCCAGAATTAAGTCATTCTGATGGTCCTTGCTCAAAATCCAACCCCCGAGAACTATAGGGCCGCATCAGTAGGTCTTGTCATTTTATAATTAAAAATCTTGTATATTGTCTTAAAGCCACGCTTTTTAAAACAACAATGTTTTCCCACATTCCCTATTCAACCTACAGCTACATAATACATTTTTAATAATCAACTTTTACGGTAAAAAGTGAGAAAAGAAACGTGGAATTAACGACTTTAATGTCACTTGTAGCTTATTTTACGGGCAAAGTTTATTTTAATAACTTTTTGTAGTCAGTCAGCCTACCTCTTTTAGTATCTTTCCACCGCTTTTCTCTCATAAGAATTTCCACCGCAAAGAGTGAATTAAACCTAATGCAAGAGGATGGTCAATAATCCAAAGTCGTTGAAGTTCCGAGACGCGTGCGCTCCGCTCTCTGCGCCGACTCAACACCGTATGGGTGAAGTTACGTCTCAGCGAGCAGTTTCCATAAAAGTCTCGTTTCTCGCTCCATCTACCGCATTCCAAACAATCCAGCGACAGCCTCAGCTGTTCCAACACACATGGCTTTTCCTGTCAGTTCGACGACGTTACCCCGATTTAAACCATTAGCACTAGCAGAGCGCCGAGATAAGTATTAGCATCTTTCAAAAATGGGCACTCCATAGACGAAGTTCAGTTGACTGTCAGTTGAGTTGTTGTAGATCTTAAAAACTGACATATCTAATAATAAATGTGCCAGTTGTACCACAAGCTAACCAAACATTTTATAAACAAGCAATTTTAGTTACAAACGTTTATTGCAAGAACTTGCAAAAATACTGTCAGCAGCTATAAAATTTATCCTGCAGCAAAATATTTTTTTAAATTGAGGAGTTTCAAAACTCTAAATTATATCCACGTGATTAAAGACTGCCCATGAAAGCCTTTTTTTAGGACACCAAGCTGTCAATATTGCGTAACAAGAACAGGAAATTCCTAGACTACTTTACAGCTTTATAATTAAAACTAAACATCCCTCTCCAAACATTCCGGGGTCTGACACCCTAACTATACTGTTGGCACCGTAGAGCCGTGGATTCCACTCAGATTCACCCAGTCCGGGTGCATACTGCCGTCAAACTACCCGCAGGACAAGACTGCAGCTCCGGTGGGCTTTTGTTATGATACTGTGAGTGAAAACCATTTTTCTCTGGGATTAAGAGACGCAACACCAAACCAACCTTCTGGCAACCTTCCTTTATTTACTTATGGTTTTCTTACAGTTAAATTGTGAAGATGCAACTCAGCTTTATACATACACGGGAAGTGCAAATTAAATATAAACTTTATAAATAGTCCTCTAATCAGGTGCGCCCAAACAAATATAAATATAATATATATATTTTTTTTTCCAATTTCTGAATGAAAGAACAAATTTATGTACACGTGTCTTTTAAAAAGAAAAAATACTAATGCAATGCGTGTATTAGTGTTAGATGAAATCAGACAGATGCGCGTGTGCGCATATATATATATATATATAAATATATATACACATATATTTAAATACACACACACACACACATATATATATACATACATACATACATACATACACACACGTTATCTTTGTCATCATGGGCCAAACAGGGCCTTACCCTTTCCAACAGGGACCTGAAAACAGTGTTTTTCTCATCCTGCCTTATTTACTGATGAGGCCACATGTCACTATGGGCAACCGTCAGACGCTGAAAAACCAAAAAGGGTGAAATCTTCCGCTATGACTCAAACTGGCAAACGGGAGACGAGAATACCAGCCTTCACGTAACGCCAGGCTTAAAGCAGTTGGCACCTGGATTTGAAGTTCTACAGAAACAAAAACCTGGCAGGGAAGGGGGTTGGGTGGTTTCCCAATTGTGCTTCCAGCACCTGTCCCTTCACAGCACATGTCCAAACACTAACCGTTTCTGCACACCGGGCAAAACAGATGCAGTTTTAGTAAGGCTTTTATATTTATGTAGGGGTAAGAAAGAGATACATTCAAGGAAGCCCAGAAGTCATGTATAAAAATTCCAGCAGTGATGTGTCATGGGCAATATGTGGCAAGTTAACGTGGCATGAGGTCCAGTGTGTCAAGATAGCGTTAGCGGCGTGGTTTTAGGGGGAACTCCTGCTGGGTGGAAACGCAGAATTTGACAAGGCATGTTGGCAGTGGGGATTCAGTGAAGCGCATTCACAGAACAGCGGCGCGGCCAAACACACCTGCCCACAGGAAGCCATGGCTCAGGTCACCTGGATGTGGGCGGACGGCCCTTTGGCTAACTCAAAAGTGTCATTTCTGATTCCACACCCATGTTTCACCAACAGTTAAAATAAATACAACCACAACGACACGGTCTAGTTTACATACCATCCAAAGTATAAAGATAAAAGTTTAGATATTCTCCTGTACATCACCCCCTCATGATTTAAAAACAAAAGTTACATACATTTAAAATGCGCTTTAATTCGGTTTGGAACACTAACATTTATTTCCAATTGCCATGCAGTGAAGATGATCTTGCTATAGTTTAATTACAGCTGCTCTAGTGCAGAGGAGAGAGGGAGGCAGACAAAGTGGGAGGAGTCTGAATCAGAGGCAAGTCAGGAGATGGTTGGAGTCAACAGATTTATAAATGAGTGGGAGGCGTCCTGTTGAATGGAAGGACGACGACCAGCGATGGAGTTACGAAAGGAAAGTGGGGCGGGGAAACAGCTCACTGCACCCGGGCCAGCAACGTGCTGGAGACCAGGGGAGTCGGGGTGCCGACGCAACCATTAAGATGACATTGGGGGTCGGACCCCACGAAGGACAGAAGCAACTCGGAGCGGCAGTGGAGCAGCTGCAGAATGTCTTCAGCCAAACTCTCCACGCCCGAGTAGCGCACCTTCTCCAGGTCAAAGATGTCCTTCAGAAAGAGCAGCACCTGGTCCTACAGCAGAGGGAGGTGGAACTGATCATGGCTGGCATACTGGTTAAACTTATTGTGTAATACAACTTTGTTTTTTTTCCCCTTCATAGAAAAGCAAGATTATAATTCCATTAAAAAAAAAAAAAAAAAAAAAAAAAAAATTTAAAAAAAAAAAAAAAAATAAAATTAAAAAAATAAAAAAAGAGAAAGAAAAAAAAAAAAAAAAAAAAAAAAAAAAAAAAAAAAAAAAAAATAAAAAAAAAAA
>JAOYSI010000026.1:505862-516036 GCA_025775065.1 Hiodon alosoides | reverse complement strand
GGCCTGTTTCCGCTTTGTTTTTTCAGTTCGCTCCGGGGGTTGGGGTAAATTGTTGGCGTAAGTTGTTTTTTTGGCCCTTTGCCTCCTCAATGCCCCCCCCCCCCCCCCGGAGCCTCAACTGAAACCCTGTACTAGAGTTTCAGCCAGCAGAAGTGTTTTGGGATTTGTTGATATTTCCCAACTCCTCTTTTTGTGGCTTTCCTTTTCAGCTGGTTTTGGGGTCCTGTGGTCACGCTGCAGGATTGCCTTGCAGCTTTCTTTGCCAGAGATGAGCTGAAAGGTGAGGACACGGACACTCCTGTGTGCTCAGGGCTGTAGATGTTGAACAGGGGGTGGCTCACATCATGCCATGGTGGTAACTGGAAACACCACACGGTGGCGACGCCCCACTCTTTTTCTGAACTGAAGGATGAAAGCAGTTTAGCTGTACATGCATTGAGGTGTTGATGCAGGAACACGACGCACAGGCCCACAGTCGTTATTGTGCTAAGAAATCACTTCTCATCTTAAGCAGCCTGTTGTCCATTTCTCAACATAGCTGTCCCCTATTAGGCAAGTGCATTTCTGTGTGTGTCTGATCGGCCTGCTGTGATGTCTCGTTACAGGGGACAACATGTATAGCTGTGAAAAATGCAAGAAGTGAGTCGATGGCCGCCACCTCTCTGATTTGTGCTCCCTTGTACTAATGCAGTGAATGCCCCCTGGATCCATGGGATGACCGTTAAATGTCCTGCGTTTAATTAAAATTACGGCATTGTCTTTTCATTACGTAACGCATGAGTGAAAATTTATTTTATCATTCACCAAACGTTCATTTGCTTGTTCTCAGGTTACGGAATGGAGTTAAATTTTGCAAAGTGCAGAGTCTTCCAGAGGTGAGCGTAATCTGCTACTAATCTGCTACCATGAGCCTGGGGCGTACACTGTTAAAGAGCTGTTCATTCTACATAATCACTATTCCACCCACAGTCCATTCTTGAAATTGCATTACACGCTTCCTGTTATCTCGTTGTGACCTTGCTTTCCTCTGCCCCCTCTCAGATCCTGTGCATTCACTTAAAGAGGTTCAGGCACGAGCTCATGTTCTCCACCAAGATCGGCACCCATGTCTCCTTTCCCCTGGATGGTCTCGACCTGCAGCCCTTCCTGGCTAAGGACAGCTCTGCCCAGACCACCAGCTACGACCTGCTGTCTGTCATCTGTCACCACGGCACGGCCAGCAGTGAGTCCCAGCCCATGTTCTTTTAGTGCCAGGGGGAGGAGCCGAGATCATTATCACTTCAGTGAACATAAAAGAGCTTCAGGCTGTGTTGTATAGTCCTGTGTAGGTCAGTATGATAGTAAAGGAGTGGGGAGGAGGGTTTCTTCTTTCTCTTCCTTCTTCCATTCAAAATCCTTTTCAGTCGAAATAAATGGAACGTTACTGTGCAATGAACAAAATGCAATACAGTCCCTATTGTATTTCGAACGGGCTGCTTGTACTTATCACTGTGGCCCGACTCTGTGCTGCTGAAGGTGGAGGTTTTTCAGGTTTGTCCGGATTTTAGTGGCCAAGGCGGTTTGTCGGGTTTGTGAGGTTTGTAGTGGCCAAGGCGGTTTGTCAGGTTTGTGAGGTTTGTAGTGGCCAAGGCGGTTTGTTGGGTTTGTAGTGGCAGTTTGTCGGGTTTGTAGTGGCCGAGGCGGTTTGTCGGGTTTGTAGTGGCCGAGGCGGTTTGTCGGGTTTGTAGTGGCGGTTTGTCGAGTTTGTAGTGGCAGAAGGCGGTTTGTCAGGTTTGTGATGTTTGTAGTGGCGGTTTGTCGGGTTTGTAGTGGCAGTTTGTCGGGTTTGTAGTGGCCGAGGCAGTTTGTCGGGTTTGTAGTGGCCGAGGCGGTTTGTCGGGTTTGTAGTGGCAGAAGGCGGTTTGTCGAGTTTGTGAGGTTTGTAGTGGCGGTTTGTCGGGTTTGTAGTGGCCAGGGCGGTTTGTCGGGTTTGTGAGGTTTGTAGTGGCCGAGGCGGTTTGTGAGGTTTGTAGTGGCCGAGGCGGTTTGTCGGGTTAGTGAGGTTTGTAGTGGCCGAGGCGGTTTGTCGGGTTTAATGTGGCCAAGGTGGTTTGTCCGGTTTGTAGTGGCCGAGGCGGTTTGTCGGGTTAGAGAGGTTTGTAGTGGCCAAGGCGGTTCGTCTGGTTTGTGCGGTTTGTCGGGTTTGTAGTGGCCGAGGCGGTTTGTGAGGTTTGTAGTGGCCGAGGCGGTTCGTCTGGTTTGTGCGGTTTGTCGGGTTTGTAGTGGCCAAGGCGGTTTACAGTGGCCGAGGCGGTTTGTGAGGTTTGTAGTGGCCGAGGCGGTTTGTCAGCCTTGAAGATGGTTTGGGAGCTCTTTTTCTTTACCTTTCTACGCCTGCCCGCCCCCCTCCCCCTTACTGCCACAGGTGGGCATTACGTCGCATACTGCCGGAACGACCTCAACAATCAGTGGTACGAGTTTGACGACCAGAGCGTGACGGAGGTCCCGGAGTCCTGTGTCCAAAATGCAGAGGCCTACGTACTCTTCTACAAGTAAGGCGCTTGGAAGCTTAAAAATATGTTGTTGTACGCTGACTCGTACAACTAATTTGCTAGTGGATAGCAAATTACCGATGGCTGTCCGAGTACGTTCATGAAATCCTTTTCTTATTTATTTCCCCATTATTTTTATTTCCAACAGTCAAAACTTGGCTGTGCAAGGTATACTGTTAAATGTGAAACCAGGAGCATTTTCTCCCAGGGCAAGGGGCTGTGCCGAGGAGACTGAAACGCAATTATTCAACCTTCGCCGTTTCTAAAAGTTCAATATCTATCTGCTGAGGCCACATCTTCCTCGAGGTTTTACAGTTCTGTTGCCTTTCGTCTTTATATGCTTCGATTATAATAATTCAAGCTAAGACAGTAATGGCAGTGACCAGGACTTCTAATTCGTCAGCCTTGGTCCTAAATCCAGTGGAAAGCATTGGCCAGCACATCTGTAGATGGGGTGAGTAACCTCTCGGCGCTATGTGCAGGAAGAGTAACGAGGAGGCCCAGAAGGAGAGGCGAAGAGTTTCCAGCCTGCTCAACATGATGGAGCCCAGCCTTCTGCAGTTCTACATCTCCCGCCAGTGGCTCAACAAGTTCAAGACCTTTGCTGAGCCAGGGCCCATCTCCAACCATGACTTCCTGTGCTCTCACGGAGGTAGGGCACGCCCGTCACACTCATCCTTTGTTTACTTTCTCAGGGAACTAAATAGGGGTGTTATAAAGACTATTTAAAGATTATCCTTGACCTAGGATTAAGTCCAGCCTGTGGACATGGGCGCTGGTTAAGTCTGTGATTCAGGCGTGCACTTTAAAAGTTATTTTCATGGTCATGATTGTGTTAGAAGTTTTAACTTTTTCATTAATTATTTAAGTGAATGTTTGAAACCGTTGATAGGTGTTCCCCCGCACAAAGCCACATACATTGATGACCTGGTGTTGATGCTCCCTCAGAATGTTTGGGATCACCTGTACAGCAGGTGAGACGGTCAACGCAGGAGGGAAACTGGTGAATAACTGTGAAAATACCACATCGCGGAACCATGTGTCGCCAGTGCCTAATTTAACTCCTGGCCCGTTAGGTACGGAGGGGGTCCCGCTGTCAACCATCTCTACGTTTGCCACACGTGCCAGACTGAGATTGAGAAGGTAGAGAAAAGACGCAAGACGGAGCTCGACATGTTTGTTCGGGTATGTGATACAAATGTCAAAATCAACAGATAATACAATGCATACTTGAAAGTTATGAAGTACAGAAATTCTTTTCAAAGATTATTGAAGACAAAAAAGATTAACAAACAGCTTTACACAGAAAATGAAATGTGCAGCTGCTTGATTTGTAAAAATGAATGGTGATCCTAAATATACATTTATTGAGTGCATTTTATACACAGTTGGGTCCGTTTCCAGGTGGATGATGCAGTGTTCATAGTTACCGGGCATGCTGTGATTCCGTTAGATGGGAAGGCTATTTGGCCTTCAGAGATACTGCAGCCTGGTTTTAGGAGAGAAATGGGCCAGTTGTGTGCACAGCTGCTGTCGGGGTTTTGGCATTCCTTGGCTGTTTTCCTCCAGGCACCTGCTGATGCCCTCCACCACTTTCACAAGTGGAGATGAAAATGAATGTCGTCATTAATGCATAGGAACGATTTGGCCCTGAAAGTTAGAGTGGGATGGACCTGGGGGTAATAGGAGAAGCCTCAATAGATCATCTTTATCCACCTGCATGTGTGGGTGAGGTGGGAAAGGGAGAGGTGTATTCTAGACTGTGTTAATGACATCCGTCATCTATCCTCTGAAGGTGAAGGATAGTGGCTACTTTTCTGTTCACAGTTGAATAAGGCCTTCCAGGAGGAGGAGTCCCCAGTGGTCATCTACTGCATCAGCATGCAGTGGTTCCGCGAATGGGAGGGCTTTGTCAAAGCCAAGGACAGCGGTGAGTGGGTGACGAGGGAAGGTCTTTTGGAAGAATGGTGTTCCAGGGACTCATAAGGTCTATGCCTAGGCACGACGGCCCAACACCTTACTGAGACATTTCATGTTGGTTTTTCCTTTAATTTGGCGTGTGTATAAAATGGAATAATATAATTCAATTTTACACTTCATGACATTCTGACATGGGGAATTTGACTTATGCCTTTTCAGATCCACCAGGGCAGATTGACAACACAAAGGTTGCTGTGAACAAGAATGGGCATATTACTTTGAAACAAGGTAATGTTTTTTTTTTTTTTTTTAATTTTATTTTTTTTAATTCTTATAATACTGTACTGGTGGATCATTTGTTCTTATAAATTTAATGAGACCTGACTCAGTGTACCGGATAAAAAGAAGCAATTGCTTTTTAAATTTACTCGTCTGTATGGTACCATACGAAGGACCCAGGCTGTCATTTGCATCTCATTAGTACAACATGGACATCTGCTGCTTGACGGCATTTAAATTCTAGTGGTTTGGAAGGAGTACTCCTCTGCCATTTTGGTGCGTAGCGGGACTGGCTCTGATCTTTTCCCCATGTCTACTCACCAGGGGCTGACTCGGGACAAATCTCAGAGGAAACGTGGAACTTTTTGCACTCGATCTACGGAGGAGGCCCGGTGGTGACTGTGCGGCCCAACGTTGGGCACCCGGAGCCGGAGGCCTCCCAAGCCGAGGAGAAGATCGAGGTGGAGACCCGCTCGGTTTAACTACCCCAGCAGAAAGCCAGCCCTCTAACCATTTTGTTTTGCACTTGACTTTATTTCCGAAGCACTTGAGAAGGGGCGTGGATCCCCCTCCCCTCCTTTCTTAATTTAAAGTTTTACAACTAATGTGACGAATAAATACATCACCCAAGATGTACGATGCCTGTAAATATACTTCATTTCTATTGCTGCAGATTACACTATTAATCCAGACCCATTCATTTAATTCATGTGCAGCTGAAGATTTAATTGAATGCTAGGTTATTCTTTTACAGACCAAATGGAGCAAGTTTCAACGTATATTATGTGTACTGAATACAGTAAAGAATGACTTTACATTGTAGAGGTAATCCTTCTATACTACAATAGTGTTAGTAAATGGATGAAAGAAATGTAAAGGTTACCAAGGGATACTAAGTACTCACTAAGTAGTCTCAGGAAAGAAATGTATTTTGCACTGTACTGTAGTCTGAGAAGCTGCATGCTCACATGGCCAGTGCCTGATTAATTTTTTTGAATGTACCAGTAGTACAAGTCACGTCCCTACGTTTGTAATTAGATCCAGAAGGGTGTCATTTAATAATTTAATATGCTGTTTATAGAATTTTTTTTTTTTTTTTGTAGGAATGTACGGCAACCCAAGTCAATTTTGGCAGCATGCCTAGAGGAAAGTCGTGCGTGCACACACAACAAAATGACTTTTAAACAGAGCCCTGACTTCCAAGACCTAAGGGTTGTGGGCGGTTACGTTGATTTGCATGGAAATGCAGTTGCTTATAGCGTAATGTTCACTACAGTAAACCTGCAACTGTTTTTGTCTGTGAAACTATATGTATAGAATACATAATAAACTCCAGATCTAGTCATTTCTCTTCTGTGATGGCTTTATTAAATGTGTAGGGGCATGATTTTTATTATGTGTTCCCAGATGGGAACAGCAATGTAAAGAATACTTTAATTGTTCCGGGTAATGAATGAATGAATGCTTAATTAACAGTAAACAGTTTGTTCTGTTTTGGCTAGCTGATGCTATAATTAAAATCTGGAAATTGTTTTGTTAATAAAATGTGTGATCAAACAAATATCCTTTTGAAATGCCTGTATACCGGTACAATAATATAATCCTGGAATACTTTGTGCTAGTGTGATTACTTTTCTGTTGCAAATTAAGTGCTAGAGACGTGTAGAGCAGAATGTTCCAGCCAGTCGCATTCTGAAACATGTCTGTGTCCACCCTTGTTCACATTATCATGCATAATCAACTTTATTAAGAACTACTTAATGCATTTATCATAAAACCGGTTAGACTTGACTATATTCTTTTTAATGATTCAGTTGGAACTTGATGAACGCTCTTTACTTCAGGCTTTACATTGAGTAAAAAAGTGTGTCCACAAATGCTTAGTGTCTTAAGAATAGCGGTCGTTTACCATTATTTTTAATGCAGGTAACTTGCATCTTAAGATCTACATGCAGAGGCTCTGTGTGTGAAAGCCACATGGAAAGTACATTTTGCCGTTAGTAGAATTTGGAAAGATAGAACTAGCACTTCTGGTTAAGGGTAATGACGTGGGTCGATATGCTCAGACGACCCATGGCTTGTGTAGGGAAAGAAACTCTTAAATTACTTTTTTTTTTTTTTTTAGTTTACCAGCATAATATATTACAGAGCATTACTGAATTGTGCTCTCAGTTGTTTTGACCAAAAAACTGAGTACACAATTTGATCATTTGAGTTAAATTACTCAGATATTTGTCTTCGGTAGAAAAGCCATAAAACTTCGTTACATCTCACCGTGTAAACAGTTGGAGGAACTAATGTGATGCTATACGTTTAATTACGGCGGTTGGAGAATCTTATCAGGCTCTAACAACAGTAACTTATATCTGTTTTATATTCCTCTTGCGTGTACTGCATTCACGAGCAAGTTTGAATTCTGAATTATTCGAATTGTAGAACCACTAGGCGGCAGGGCAACAGTCTGCTCTACAATAACGTATAGTAATCAGGGTCAATGTTGGTCGATGCGTTTGAAGATGATTACGTTAGTTTACTGCCCCAATTGAGAGGGTTACTTAGTGGTTTTATACTTTCAAAAATGTTCAGTTTTATTCGTATGCCATTTCACAATTACATTTTGTCCAACTAAATATGTAAAAAACGTATGGCATAAAATAAACTGGAAATGACCACGCCATACCACTGATAATGAATATGCAAATACTAAAATCTCAATTCCTGTAATAACAGTATCCTGTAATTCAATTATTATCCAACCTCCGCAATATAATTTTAAAAGCCGCAAGGCTGTGGTGTAAGTATCGGAAATGTGCAACTTCTATTGTTATAGCTGAAAATTGTATTGCAATTCAAGTAGTGCTCCCCCAAAAACAATTCGTGAGGCTGCAAATTCTACCACGGTAATCATGCAGCAGGCTACTCTGCAAGCCTGTCTGTAGCAAAAAAAAAAAAAATGCATTGCACTCTATTGAGTGCGGCGGGATTGTGGGATTCGGCTGCAACGACAGAGCCAGGGGATAGAAAACATGGCGGCGGCCGAGTGCGCTGCACACCATTTGCGGAAGTGAGGTAAGTGTAATTCTCGAGCTTTAAATACCATTTTTCAAATTAAACGATTCCGTCGGTCACATCAAATCCGTTTACGGTAAAAGTACAACTTCGTGTGGACTATGGAAGAAGAAGAACTAGTTTAGCAATAAGCTTTTTATAACACGAAGCTAAATGCTTTGGGAAAGTTGTTGCGCTAAACAATCGTAGCTAGCTAACCCCCTCGCTCTTTAGCGTGTCTCCCTCTTTGCAGTAGTCAATGCGATCAGGCCATCTGGTCGCTAAATTTGGTTATTAAAGGGCTGTAGCTATTGTAAACATTTAAGCAGTCGTCCCCCTATCTATCCACATATTGGTTCAGTTACCTCAAATTTTACTTTTAAAAACGATATCCCCCCCCCAGCGTTCACTAGACATATCCAACTAGTTGTAGTGAGTTATAAAGGAAAATGCAAAGCTAGCTGGTTAGCTAGCTAGCAACTTATTTTTTTGTCAATGTGGTGCATCATGCAATAGGGTGCGACCAGCCTTTTGCACATTTTCTGCCCCTTTGGTTATAGCTTACGAGACACTTTGATTGAGAAAATGTGTTTGCTACAAGCAGATATTTCTCAAGAGAAGACCTCTCCAGATCGAAAAAGCAGTCGTGTTACATAAGTAAATGTGAGCTCACTCGTATAATAGCTACCATCGTTTTAACAACATGAAGCGGGGGTGCATATTCTAGTGACTGAAAGGCTGTGCTATCTACCGGCTCAAATTCCGTTCTAGTTATCCGAATTTTTTAAAGCTGCACCAGGGCCCGTCTAATGAAGATGAGAAGAAAACCATATCGTTTGTCCCGCGTAATGGACACTTTTGATCATAAAAAGTGTTGTGTGCTCCAATAAAAACGGATATCTATGATTAGATTGTGTCTTATCCCCGTCAATAATTGGAAAGCTATCTTGCTCACATTTATTCCAGCAAGTGTGGAATTTTGCTAGTTAGCTAGTTTGCTAGCTAACCATCATGGTTTATACCTCGGATTTCATTTAGGACATGTCGATTTTTGGTTTCCTAATTCATGGCAGACACACAGGTTAAATGGGCTTACGAACAATTACTATCATGCAGTTTCAGTTTTTTTCTTACTAAGTTAGCTAAGAACGTCAATTTAAAGTTTGTTTGCCACGCGCACTGCTAGAATTGTCCAGGAAGCTGAACACACACGCGCGCGACTTGGCGGATCCACACGTTATGTTGCGCTTTAAACCATTTATTGTTTAAATAGCTCGTCCCTTTTGGCCTTTTTTTGGGTTATATGAAAACTGTGTCATAACAATTGATTTAACCGTAAATATCTTAATGCGACCCAGTTTTCGCTAGTTGTTAACCTGACTTGACCTGAGTTTAAATATCTTTAGTCCTCTGACAGATAGCTAAAGCATCGCGTTATATAATTGGCAGTATTTGGAGGTGGTATTATTTGTTGATTTTCCGTCATTATGGTTAACGCATACTTTATATATATATATTATTTAAAAAAAACTGGGATAAAAAGGTAACCCAACTTCGGATAAAGTACCCTTATTTTATAGTGATTTTTATTAAAGGAAACTAAGTCCACTTCAGGGCCAGGCTGTACATGAAAGGTTGTAAAAAAATAATTGTCACCAAGTTAAACTGAGCATGGACTTGCTTTAATCCAGAAGAAAACAAAAACCCAAATGCAAGGAGCAGGCTGCTGGAGAGTTACTAGGCGTTTCCATGGGTTTCCCCTTACCTCTTAGATCACTCAAGGAGATCCCAGCAGAGGAACGCAAGTGGATTGTGCCCATTGATGCGTGCTGGTCATTCCTGCCACAGTTCAGTAAGGTGACTTGCCATTGGTTGCCTGGAACAATGAGTGGCGCTGCGGAGACCCAGATGGGATCCTGTGCAGCCCGTTCGTGCCTTCTTACTCACGGCACTTATGCCGGGGCTCGGTCGTGGAGTGGCAGTTCTTGGCTCCTGCTTTTTGTTTGCTTTTTTGGTGTAGTAAGAGATGTAATTGGTGACGAAAAAATTGAGTTATAGTTTATTCCTTATAAAAATAATTAGTGCAGTTAACTTTTGACAATTAAATTTGTGGATGTAGAATATCAGTCTGTAAATATGAAAGAAGACTACATGCTGAGAGATGGTGCTAGGAAGAAACTAGGAATAATAGGGGAATACAGGCAATATCTGGTAGTTTGCATAAGGTATGACCAACAGAAGCATAGTATTTTGTATTTCTTAGGAGTGTTGATGAATGTTTCTCCATTGATGAAGAACTGGGGAATTTGCACTACCTTCTGTACGTTCCCCACTCGGATAACCTACACTACTTGTGTGTGGGGTGTTTTTTCTCCCTACGTTGTGTACGTTCCCCA
>JAOYSI010000026.1:472502-485460 GCA_025775065.1 Hiodon alosoides | reverse complement strand
GCAGACAGCAGATGAGGAAACGCTCAGTGTAAACTAGCAGACAGCAGATGAGGAAACGCTCAGTGTACACTAGCAGACAGAATACAATTCGTACAAACCAGGAATACATCAAAGGCCTGTGAGTCCATAACTTCCTCTGGCGGTTTATTTGGACTGCGAGCCTCGCAGAGTCTTAATTAGAAAGTCCTCACTGACATCCACAGTATGAAGCCTGCCCTTCACTGCACACGCGCAATGACTCTGGGGGTAGAGAGTTTGGTAAACTGCAATACATGTTGGTTTTGTTTTAAAACACTGAAATGTACATTGCATACTCTAATATTATGAGCTCAGTGCTAATGTATGTTTGTTTGTTAAGAATTATGTATGTTTCCATAGAGTTTATTTATTTTTCAGTACTTGTTTTAGAACCTCGTACTTTTGATCACTTATTACAAACATAAGTAATGCTCACCAAATGTGTGTACTTACAGTTATTGTCATGATGATTATTTTTGAAAAGAAATGTATTGCCAGATTATGGACTGGGGACAGTATGGACTATATTTCTAACAGGAGCTGAATATAATTATTTATGAAGGAGAACAGTATTTTTGAGCGCTTTGCTAATGATCAATGAATATTAATAACATTTTTTCCACTGTGTCAAACTGGGAACTCTGGGAAACAGCAATAAGGCTGATGTACAGGTAGGTCTGGTATGTCAGGGCCGGTCGTGCTGGCCCAGCTCTTGTGCTGGGTGTTGACTGTTGACGGAACGTTTTATGGCCAGCAGTGTGAAGAAGCAGCGAATGAAGAGAGACACAAAAACGACATTGTTGATAAGCACATGCACTGGTTGGTTATGTTAAAAGGTATGAAATAAAACGTATTGAACGTCAATTCACATTAAACTATAGCTGTGAGTGCACGCCGTTTCTTAGAGGTGGAGAAGTGGTCACAACACACACGCATGCACACACACACACCACACTCACAAACAATCACACTCATACACAATCACACTCACACACAATCACACTCACACACAATCACACTCATACACAATCACACTCACACACCACACTCACACACAATCACACTCATACACAATCACACTCACACACCACACTCACACACCACACACACACAATCACACTCACACACCACACACACAAACCACACACACACAACCACACACACAATCACACTCACACATCACACACAAACACACAATCACACTCACACACCACACACACACACAATCACACTCACACACCACACACACACAATCACAACACACACAAAGACACACATAATCACACTGACACACCAAACACACACACAATCACACTCACACACCACACACAAAAACCATGCACACAAGCAGACACACTCTAGAGAGTGTTTTTAGACAGGCGAGGCTTGGAATATGGGGCAGCACGTAGTGAAAAAAACAACTGTCGAACGCTGCATAGCCAAGCACTGTGCCATCTGTTCCATTACAATTCCCCTTCTAGGTAACCTTCCTTCTCTGTGCAGGGGGCTCCCTGGGACTCACTTTTTAATTGTTGTGTGGGTTCTGAGGAATGTGGCCCCCGGGGGGGGGCATAAAATAGCCCGACCATTCCATAACAGACCACTGCTTTATCAGTGTCGATTACAGGACAATATGCTACAGACCTGCCAACCATTCTGACCAGAAATTGCTCTAACAGAAATCCACCAGAAAATCGGGTATCCACCGGAAACTTTTGATTGAAGAGCAATTTTCAGTAAAAAAAAACTTCAGACATCTATGTAGAGGCATATCAGGGCAAACAAGGATTAGAGTGGATTTTCATTGATTATTGTTTTGAAACTTAAGTATACGAAGAGCTTCTGTGAGAATCAGACATAATATTGTGGAAATGAACAGAGATGCCATTTCACAACAGAGCATTTAATACATATGAGAGTGTAGGGTTTTAGAACTAACTAAAACCTCCACTCAGGTTATTTGTAGGTTGTTGGCATATAGAATTCATACACGCTCAACCGTAGTTTTCCCTCCCATTACGTCCAGAGGTCAAAGCCTGCTTGCACATTCTGCCGATTATGTTTTTAATGAAGATAGTTGAAAGACCAGGTTCTAGCCTGCTTCTGAGGCTTGGTTCGCGGCCAGACCTGTGCACATATGGCCTACTTGAAACTATCGCTGGCAGGATCTCCACAGATTATCCCCCCAAGATCTTTGCCTACCAATAGCATGTTCCAGAACACCAGCAGAAAACTGCTGCCTGCATGGTAGTTACAGAAAAAGACATTTGATCAGGAAGAGGGCCTCTTGTTCATTATGATTCTCACCCTCATCGCTTTACATGGTTCTACTTATAACTGAATCACATTTTTTAATGATTACTATAAAACAAAATATATAATACACATAAAACCCTGAGCACACACACCCACAAGTAATGAAAATGTGAATTGTTGAAGCCAAACAATCCAAGGAAAGTAAAAACGACAAGTTAAGTGAAATGAACTGTTGAAATGATCACACTTCTGTCTTGAAACCCTCCCCAACACACACACAAACACACACACACACACACACACACACACACACACACAGGAAACCCTCCCCTACAACACGCACACAGGAAACAATCCGCTATAACACACACACAAAACCCTCCCCAACAACATACACACATACACAGGAAACACTCCCCAACAACACACACACACAGACACACACACACACACACACACAGAGGAAACACTCCCCAATAACACACATACACGAGAAATACTCCCACAACACAAACACACACACACACATAAAGGAAACTCTCCCCGGCACACACACACACTTACACAGACACACACACAGGAAACATTCCTCAACACTAAAAGAAGAGGAATCAAGCTTCACACTCCCATTTTTTAAATCATCCCTACATCAGCACGACTATAAAAGAATGTCACCTTCGCTGGTCCATTATGGCTGATGGTTATTCCACTATTTGCTAATTGGTTCATTTGAAGAAGAAAAAAGAACCCCTTCCTCAGCCATGTATAATACATGGGATTTTGAAAGGATGACTTTAAACTGATGTTTAATTTACATTTTTAGATTTCAGCAGAATGTAAATGGGTTCAAGAACCAATCAACTGTGAAACTTGATGAGGACACCTCACCAACCAGGCTGAGACAGATCTTAAAACATGGACCAATAAATAACCCAGTCACAAAGAAAAAAGATTAATTGAATTCCATAAATTTGAAGACTCTGTTGGTGAAAACATTGTGGTGTAGTATTTGGTACTGTTTGGAGAATGTGGTATGATATCCCGTACTGTTTGGTGGATGTGGTACAGTATTCAGTATTGTTTGGTGGATGTGGTACAGTATTCGGTACTCCTTGGTGGATGTGGTACATTATTCGGTACTGTTTGGAGAATGTGGTACAGTATTCAGTATTGTTTGGAGAATCTGGTACAGTATTCAGTATTGTTTGGAGAATGTGGTACGATATCCTGTATTGTTTGGTGGATGTGGTGAAGAACTCCAACAGGCGCCTGCAGAGCGTGTAAAAAGAGGGAGAGATTAACACGACGCAAGCAGAAAGCCAACACCATTCCCTCTCCATCTCCCTGCTGACACAGAAGGGACACATCTAAACCGGTCACTCAACCGGTTTTGTTTGTATATTTTTTAGAAACTATTTAGGTCACTGAATCATTCCCTAAGTTTAGTCTGGGTAATTAACTGATGTGTGCTCTGTGGTCTGATCATAATTGGTCTCCAAAGGTAACAAGTGGATAATAGTGACAGAACAGACTAGTAATTGAAGGTTTGTTGTTTATTTTCTATTCTCTTTTTCAGAATCCAGGCTAAAGAGAACATGATCACAAAGTCACATCCTTGAGGAAAGGGACCTCGTCTGCCGGGTAAAGCAGTGGGTCACGTGTCTCCGTAATCCCCCATAATTCAAAAACATTAAAGGAAGACCGTTTCTGTCCAGAAACAGCGTTCATCCAGCCATCCTGGCATCTTTGTCTCCCCCTGCTGAAATCACCATGACATGACACCCAGCCTACAGATCGCCACTGAGACAAATTAGAAAGAGAGAAAAAAAAAATCTATCGAGAGAGATGGGCGTTCCCATAGTGACCAGGTTCCGCCATAGAGGTAGAAAAACTGGGCCAGACCTGAGTAATTTGCATACAAATTGCCCAGCTGGTACCTCGTTGTCATGACAACTGCACACGGCTCCCAGAGGGCGTGTGATAGTATGACATGAAAGGGGCGTGTGATAGTAAGCCAGAGTCATTGAGAGAAATTCACATTTCACAGTAATGTAGACAGAGCACCTGAATCAATTAAAAATGTATCTTGATACAATTAATTTCTCCAAATATTCTGTCTCTCCCAACCATGAAGCAACAGTCGATGTCATGCTATCGCCGCTGATCAGCTAAGCTACCATCCATTTTACCAGAGACGACTCGACACAGGGTGAGAGGTTAGTGTACTTAGTGGGCTGTTCATTACTTTAGGTAAGGCTGTTCATTTATTTTGTTAAGTATTCCCTGTTTTCTGGTATAATGCTTCTTTTTAAAATTCCTTTAAAACCCATGCAGCTTTGTTCGTGTTTACAACATGTAAACTCCTTAAATAAGTAATTAATTGGAATTAGACCTACAATTCCACAGTGACACAATACTGCCATCTACTGTCTACGTAATTAATAATACCCATTTTGCAACGCGAAATCATGCGAACAGTGAGTGCTGAAGAAGGAGGCCAGACTGAAGCTTTCAAGGACAAGCACACACGCACAGAAACACACTTGATATTCATTTTCTTGGATGAACGGATTATGATAAAAAGTCCTCCGCCCCTTCTCTGCCCGATCACTGACTGGGGAGTCTGGACCCAGGGTCCTTGTGTTTTACCCATTAACATGTCCTTTAAATTTACGCTAACACCGGTGAGAGGGCAGAACCACTAAGGAACCAGTTTGTGACAGCTGCAGTGAAAAATCTGCTATGACCAAGACCACCAGGCCAGACCAGCCTACACAATGCCTGACGATGATTTTCTCACACACGCTATGGGGAGCTTCGAGCGGAGTAGTGGGAGTCCCTTAGGGTGCTCTCTCCCAAACACTCCCTGACGGACAATCAGTGAATCTGTGCAGAAAACAATCTCTACTATCTATAGCCCCTGTGACAGTGTGCCACCTATAGCCACTGTGACAGTGTGCCACCTATAACCACCGTGACAGTGTGCCACCTATAGCCCAATGTGAGTGTGCCACCTATTGCCACCTTGACAGTGTGCCAGCTATAACCACTGTGAAAGTGTGTCACCTAATGCCACTGTGGCAGTGTGCCAGCTATAGCCCAGTGACAGTGTGCCAGCTATAACCCAGTGACAGTGTGCCAGCTGTAACCCAGTGACAAGTGTGCCAGCTATAAACACAGTGAAAGTGTGCCAGCGATAGACACTGAAGTTTGCCCAGTGGTACGGCATCTTCACCATAAAGGACCATAGAAGAGCTGGGTTAAGATCAAGAGATCAGTGGGACAACCGGGAAGTCTCCGTTCAACTTACTCATGGTGATAGGAGACGTTTTTCTATGCTCTGTCCGAATGCCCCTCCCCCCGCCATCATTCACACCTGACCCAAACCTCCTTTGTTCCTGAAAATGTGAGTATGATCCTGCACTTTCTCAAATGGCCAGTGGTACTTGTTGTGTGTGAAGCCCATTTCCTATCCCACCGTCTGCAGATTGAACAGGAAGGAGATGTGGTGAGACCGCCATGTCTAACTACTTTACTGACAGCAGAGAGTGGAGCTGCAGGGGACGGGGTGGCAGGGGGTGGAGCTGCAGGGGACGTGGTGGCAGGGGGCGGGGCTGCTGGGGACAGAGCACTGCTTAGTTTGAAGCAGGTAGCTGATCATGGTTTAAAAGTTTAAATCATTATGACACAAACCATAAAATATAATATTTATGTATTATGCGGTTTTGTAATACCTTTGCAAGATTTGTTCTACAGTACTGTAATCTCGATTAGAGAGATTAATTCAGCAATGGTCTGTTTTCGATTATCATGGAAATTTTAGTTATTGGCACCACATGGACGCCAGGTGGCAGTATTTCTCCACATTCAATTTGATGTGTGCGTTTGTCACATTGTTACCTCAACTTTTGAAGTACGTTCCCAATGTTTGTATTTAAATCACTGACTGTTTTGGATGACCGATCAAAATGTTCAATGGCTTCTTCACAGAGTGAATTGGCTACTAATTGCCCAGGCTTCCTCTACTCCTTCTGTCTGAAGAGTCTCCTAATGAAACTGGATTGGCAGAGTGACAGTAAAATCCTGCAGATTTTGATTTATAGTAGGCAGGATTTCTGCATTTAAGATCTGCACATTCTCTGTGACTTCAGTGACGTCGTTTGAGCTGGTTAAAAAAGGCAGCTGAAGTGTATTAGGATTCTTCAGGATGCCTGAAAGCAGTTGTGCAAGTTATGTCTTGAGCTGTATTTTTTTGTTTAAATCTGGTTTTTAAGTTTATGGTTTGTGTGTTACTCAATCAAACATTGTGTTGCATTATAGTGGAAAGCTTGAGGCTGGATTTGTGGTTTAATTTGTAACTTTTAATGTAATTTTTTGTGAAATACATTTGGGGCAAAGACAGAAGGCAGAAGGGGTACCCCAAATTCTATTAGACTGTTTAAAAGGCACCCCGTTCTGATTGTTAATTCTCAGCAGGGGCCGGTTGGCGTGTATACCTTTAGCCCTTTGATGGCTGCCAGACAGCCATGCACCAATCAGGGTTGCAGTGATGTTTGTGTCTCGTGTTTTACAGAGCAAGTTCTGTCCTAGAAGATGGGCCTCAGTGACTGAGCTCACATTTTACACATTCCACTCACCTTTTACACATTCCACTCACATTTTACACATTCCACTCACCTTTTACACATTCCACTCACATTTTACACATTCCACTCACCTTTTACACATTCCACTCACATTTTACAAATTCCACTCACCTTTTACACATTCCACTCACATTTTACACATTCTTCTTACCTTTTACACATTCCACTCACATTTTACACATTTCGCTCACCTTTTACACATTCCACTCACATTTTACACATTCTTCTCACCTTTTACACATTCCACTCAAATTTTACACATTCTTCTTACCTTTTACACATTCCACTCACATTTTACACATTCTTCTCACCTTTTACATATTCCACTCACATTTTACACATTTCGTTCACCTTTTACACATTCCACTCACATTTTACATATTCCAATCACATTTACACATCTCTCACATTTTGCGCATTCCACTCACCTTTTACACATTTCTCCCACTTTTCTCACCTTTTACACATCTCCCTTGATACTGTTGTTGATGTAAATGAGTCACAAAATAATGGCCATTCATTAATTGTTTATTTCATTACCCCTGCATGAATCAGATACTCTAAATTCTTGATTAGCCTCGGAAACTCTTCCAAAACTGTGATCAGGATTGACGTTTAAATCATCACTATCTGCACCATATTTTACTCAATGACTGACCTGGTCCACTGTAGGCATTATAGTATTATGTCTGTTTGAATAAGATCACGCAAAAGGGGGAAAGCTGAGAAATGACTTGCAGACACCACCTCATTGCCTTAAATAGAGTGTAAAAAGTTACACATCCGCTGCGGATACCCACACAGCCAGCGCTGAGGAATAAATTACTGTGATAGATGAGTCACTGCTACCAACGTTTACAATACAATGCAGCTGGCAGTTGAAAAGAGAAAAAGAGAAAAAGGCAGAAGTTGAAAAATAATGTCCCTTTCACACCAGGAAGCTAGTTAAGGACTTATTTATACAGCATAACATGTTATGCATTTACTTTGAAGAGTTTGGAGCCTCAGAATATATAATATTTTTAAAAACAAGTCCTGCACAAATCTGAGTCCCATCTGTCTGCCCCCTGGGAGTCTTCTATATAAAATGGTGTGAGTCGTTAGCATCGGTAACCCTCAGAGTTGACAGCTTCCTCTAGTGGTCAGAATGTTTATGAGCTAGACTGTTCACAGTTTTTCTCAATTGCTAACACACATTTCTTGAATGTGCACTACGTTTCCTCAAAACCCTAAACACACGTCTTGATACTCACAACATTTTGGCTGAACCCTTGACTTTTGACCCAAAAGTAACATTTTTTGTCAAAACCATATTATCTGTCGTTGAAACCAAACTTTGCATTCAAATTACACACAAAACCATCAAATACAATCAACCTTCTGAATACCCTTTACACACTGCTGGGAGGAATTGAAAAAAGACTATTATAAAAAGGTTTTCATGAACCAGTAACTATAACGTGTCCCTGAATTTCAGATATGTTCCACTCCATGAGTTTGACATGATGTGAATCATGCAATCACACAAATACAACTGTCCTTACAGGATGTTAATTCTCCATTCAAACATTCTACAGTACAGTAATGAAATTGCTTGCTGAACAATCAAGCTTGTCACTGTAGTGGTCAAAGTAATGTACTGTAAGTCACCAACACAAATTCGCCAAAATGGAATTTGCTGAAAACAAAGAAGGCTAAGAAAACAAGAAAAGAAACCCAGAGCATTTTCACCTAGGTAAGAGGGTTAGAGTTCGTTACAATGCTGTAATAGCAATAACAGTTCATTCTGGGTCAGCTTCCTGTCTCTGAACAGGGTCAGGCCAGAGATTTTCATCAGCATCACAGGTTATGTTTTCCCTAGCCAAACAGCGGGGGAAAAATGCCCTGGAATGTCTGAGCCATCCCTGACAGGACTCCACAGCAATGGTTTGGAGAAGGTTGTTCTGTACATAGGTATTTCTGTCATAGACCTTCCACCGCCATGCTGAGAAGAACTCCTCTATAGGAAAGGGAAGCATGGTGGGAGGAACACATTTATGAATCTTGGATCATTCATTAACCAGTTCCGGACCAGAACAGCATGGTGGAAACGTACGTTGTCCCAAACAACAACATATCAAAGCTGCACTTCTCCCTGGGCATGTTGGAAAAGAGCTTCCCGTAGGCCATCCAGAAAAGTCAGAAGACGTTGAGTGTTATATGGGTCAAGAGTAGCATGGCGGTGAAGGAGTCCATGGTTTCTGATGGCTGCACAAAATGTGACATTCCCCCACGCTGGCCAGGGACGTCCATGAGAGCACGTTGGCCAATAATGTTCCGCCCTCTTCGTCTTTGCTTTGTGAGGTTGAGTCCTGCCTCATCCACAAAGATAAACTCATGCAAGGTTTCACTTGCATCAAGCTGGAGTAGTCTGTATGAGATTTGATTACATCCAGTATTGATACAGTAAGCCAAGGAAACTATATCACAACATGTAAGTTGTCTGTAGCCTATACAGTACAATAGTTGATATTTACACACAAATTATGGAATACATGTAAACACAGTAGTAAATAATATTACAGTTTTTCCCAATTGTTTACACACGTTTGCTGAATCTTTGGCTCATTTTCACAAAACTCTAAACACAAAATACAAAACCCAAAACACAAAATACAAAACCCCAAACACAAAATGCAAAACTCTATAAATCTCTAGCAAAAGCAAACACTAAATGCAAAATCTCTTTTCAAAATGTTTTTTTTGCATCAAAATGACACACACGCGTGTCATATGAACAGATCTGTCTACCAACCAACAACAACACGAAAACACCACTGTGAATATTCCATCCGTAGGTTTATGCCTTTTACATTTTCAGTGTTACACTGTAGCCGGTTGTAAGAAATTGTCACAGTAATGTATACCTACTCAAATATATATATAAATAAACACACACAAATGCAATACAGTAACAAAAACAGAGTCATTTATTTCCAAACTGCAGTATTTTTGAACACTTTAGTTTGAAAACCAGGAAAAACACTCAGTAAGATAAAGGTTTTCTGTGCAAAAAGTAGCTCATTCATTCAAAACTCAACACAAAAAAACCAAAAAGACATGCAAAATGTATAACAAAAGAAATTAGGCTGCATCCTGCCTCCTATTTTGGGCTGGCCACAGCACCTCATCTACATCACAAGTGATGTATTCCCTGGCTAAACAACGGGGAAAGAATCTTCTTCTACAACCAAGTCTGCAAAATTGCAAGCACAATTCCTACACTCAGTTTCCAATTCTATATCACACTTTTTGCAAAACACTACACACAGTTCTCTACATTAGGTACAACATTCAAAATTAAAATCTCTGTAGTGACTTTGGAAAGCTACGCCAATCACAATGCCAAGCTCTACACACCAATTGGCAACACCCATTCACAGGGGTAAACACTAGTTGCTGATTTGTTAGAAATCTTAGAAATCAGAGCTTTAGCACTAGAAAAGACCACAGATGAGCTCTCCTGTTTTGGAAGTCAATGGTGAAGCAAGAGCTAGAGAAGGAGTGAGAGTAAGAGGAGGAGGAAGAGGAGGACATGGAAGGACAGTTGTCTCAGATGAGATCAGGGCCACATTGGTTGACCATGTGCTCAACCATGGATTGAGTATGAGGGAGACTGGGCAGAGTTCAGCCAAACCTGAGCAGATTCATGGTTGGATCTATCATCTGTACATTCAGAAATGAGATCCGGTAAGTTACCTACCATCTACACTATGCTCTTCATGTAAGTATGCTGTAGTATACTGAAGTCAGACATATCAGTTGGCCTATGTTACACAGTGATTGTTGGCTAATGTTACGGTAATGTAATTTCATATTGAAAGAAAATAGATTATTTTAGCTTACTGTAATCAATCATATCATATTTGTGGATATGGTGGAAGACACCGGCTGTTCACACCAGAACAGGAGACCGCTATTGTGAACATGGTGGTGGCAAACAATACCATTAGACTACGAGAAATCCAAAACCACATAACTGCAGACAACACAATATTCAATAACGTTCACCAGACGGGCTTGTCTACATTGGACCGTGTATTACAGTGCAACCAAATCCGGATGAAACAGGTCTACAGGGTGCCATATGAGCGAAACTCAGAGAGGGTTAAAGAACAGAGCTATGAATATGTGCAAGTAAGTACTATACTGTGAATTTACTATCATGTCAGCAATGTATAGACCCATTACAGTACTGTAATCCAGTGTATTGTGCCTGTATTGTGTACCATATTGACTGCTCTAGGTCTATTTCACATACTGTCTTGTCTGAGTCTTGGAGCTGGATGCCGCTGCAATTCAGATATATATATATATATTTACGTCGATGAGACTGGCTTCAACCTAGCAAAAAGAAGGGGGCGGGGAAGGAACATTATCGGCCACTGTACCATTGTGAATGTCCCTGGACATTCCCTGGAGGGAATATCACCATGTGCACAGCCATTAGCCAGCAAGGCGTCCTCCATCACCATGCCAACCTTGGTCCCTACAACACCGCCCTTCTCATCATATTCCTGGACGCACTACATGGCATCCTCATTCCAGCCAAGCAGAGGGGTGGACCAGAGCAGCTCAGGTATGTTGTTATCTGGGACAACATAGAGTTTCGACCAGGCTGCTCTGGTCCGCAACTGGTTCATCGACCACCCACAAATTATGGTTCTATACCGTTTTTTTTTGGCATGGCGATGGAAGGCATATGACTGCCATCCCCTCCCATGCACGCCTCTTCTCCAGGCAATAGAGGATGCATGTGGTGAAGTTGATCTGGAGGCTTTCGTGGCTGGATCCGTCACTCCAGAAGATCCTTTCCCCACTGTTTAGCCAGGGAGAACATCGCTTGTGATGTAGATGAGGTGCTGTGGCCAGACCAAAATAGGAGGCAGGATGCAGCCTAATTTCTTTTGTTTTACATTTTGCATGTCTTTTTTTTGTGTGTGTGTTTAGAGTTTTGAATGAATGAGCCACTTTCATTTTTTATTTTTGTACAGAAAACCCTTTTATCTTACTGAGTGTTTTTTCTGGTTTTCAAACTAAAGTGTTCAAAAATACTGCATTTTGAAAATAAATAACTCTGTTTTTGTTACTGTATTGCATTTGTGTGTGTTTATTTATATATGTATATTTGAGTACGTATACATTACTGTGACAATTTTTTACAACCGGCTACAGTGTAACACTGAAAAATGTAAAAGGCATAAACCTATGGATGGAATATTCACAGTGGTGTTTTGTGTTGAGCACATCTGTGTGTTGTTGGTTGGTAGACAGACCTGTTCATATGACACGCATGTGTGTCATTTTGATGCAAAAACGAACATTTTGAAAAGAGATAAAACCGTTTTGCATTTTTTGTTTGTGGTTTTGTGTTTTGTTTGTAGGGTTTTGCATTTTGTGTTTGTGGTTTTGTGTTTTGTTTGTAGAGTTTTGGGAAAATGAGCCAAAGATTAAGATTAGAGAACTGTGTGGTGTTTTGCAAAAAGTGTGATATAGAAGGAATTGTGCTTGCAATTTTGCAGACTTGGTTTAGGTGTGTAATTTTAGTGTGTAAACAATTGGGAAAAACAGTAATCATTCTGAGGTTAGATGAGGGCTTTTTCAATTTTACTCATTAGAAGTCTCGTTTGTTTGAGGCCAGGTTTGGGGTTTAACCACTGTGACACAGCCAGGACAGCCTTTGGCCCTTCTGAGTCTGTGTGTCAGATCTCTCTCTCTCTCACTCTGTGTCACTCCCTCTCTCCACACACATACACACGCAATCGCATACACACACACACACACACACACACACACACACACACACACACACACACACACGCACTCACATACACACACACACACACACACACACACACACACGCACTCACACACACACACACATGCACTTACACACACACACACACACACATACCCTCTCTCCGCACACACACACACACACACCCCACCTCCTCAGTTTCTGTATTTTTAGTTTGCTCCTGCTTGGTAATTGTAAACTA
>JAOYSI010000026.1:445763-458409 GCA_025775065.1 Hiodon alosoides | reverse complement strand
GAGGCATGTCGACAGGAGGCGGACAGAGAGAGGCGCACAGAGAGAGGCACGTCAACAGGAGGCGGACAGAGAGGCGCACAGAGTGAGGCGGACAGAGTGAGGCGCACACAGAGAGGCACGTCAACAGGAGGGGGACAGAGAGAGGCGGACAGAGAGAGGCACGTCAACAGGAGGGGGACAGAGAGAGACGAACAGAGAGAGACGGACAGAGAGAGACGGACAGAGAGAGGCACGTCAACAGGAGGGGACAGAGAGAGACGGACAGAGAGAGATGGACAGAGAGGCACGGGGACAGAGAGGCACGGGGACAGAGAGGCACGGGGACAGAGAGAGGCGGACAGAGAGAGGCACGTCAACAGGAGGCGGACAGAGAGAGGCGCACAGAGTGAGGCGGACAGAGTGAGGCGCAGAAAAGGGATGTCTGTCTGTCTGAGTCACACCGAGATAGGTAGGCCGATAGGTAGAAGTAGCACAGGCACATAGCAGAAGTCAGAGGTGTGCACACACACACACAGGCACACACACACCAGGGATAGCCTCTTTACAAGTCCCCCGGGACCCACCTTTCACTGTGGAGCTCCTGGACCTTTTTCTGTGCATCCTGGACCTGCCGGTTCTTCTCCTCTATCTCCTCCTTCAGCTCCTTGACCTGAGTCTTGTACAGCGTCTGAAAGGGCACTTCGCATTACCACCCGCTGACAACCATCAGACATCGACAGGTATCGTCCTATGTGTGGAGGCCATAAAACCAGGGAGCTGATATTTGAAGGCATTTGAAGATGCAGAAGATATGTTGGGTCTCTCATGGGGATCGGTGCTTTTCTATTACAAACAAAAAGCCAGATTACATCAGATTGCCCAATCGATCTCTACAGGCCAAGCCAACACCACAGCCAGTCTAAAAGCCCAACAATCCCAGCAGGGTCCTAAACCAAGTCAGGGCCAAGTCAGCAGCTGCTTGGGTTTAACCCAAACACGGGTGACGTATAAATCGAAAGTGAGGCACTCTGGCAGGTAGCTCAGGGAAGTAACAGCAGTAGAGAAGCCAAACTGAGGGAAACGTCCAAGAGCCGTAACAGATCACTGTTCTCAGTTACAGCTAAAGAAGCTCACAACACTACACACACTTAACCCACCAAGGGCCAGGCTTTTTGTGCCTTTGTCATCTAGACATTTCAGACTAACTCATGAAGAAATGCTTCCAAAACAAGATTTTCCTCACTCTCAAAACATTAAATATTCCCAAGCCACCACTCACTGAGACAAAATGTGTCCCTATACTTTAGACACTAAATGAATGCATTTTTTTAGACAACCACTTACTTACAGCCAGAAGCTAAGTTTACCCACCAGTAAACGACAATAAACATCTTAAAGCTTTTTATATTAAAGAGGCATTCCTCGTGGCAAAGCAATTACCAGCATGTGAGAACCAAAAGCTCACAATATGGGAAGCAGGGGACGTTTGTATTGGCCCTGTGTCTTCAAATGAAGTCTAGACTTGGCCCTTCTTATATGTTGAATGTTTTTAACTGGGGTGAGGGCGGGGGGGACTACACATTTATAGCCTTATAAAGAAGGTTGCTATGAAACTTGGACATCACCTCTGCAGGTCATTCTGTCTTTACCGATTCATTGACAGAGAATCGAGGCTCCCAGTAGCTTTAAACATTTCACTGAAATAGTATACTATGTAATTAACTACCCGCGAAGTTAACCGAAAAAGGGATTGAATTTTTTTTTTTAAACGGACGAAAAGGGATTGAATTTTTTTTTTTTTTTTAATGGATGTGTCACAAAGTTCTCAGTCTTCAGGAACACTGCTGCAGGTGAGCCCTTCGCCAGCAGAGGGAGCAGTTCCTGTGATAACTCCTCCATTCCAGAGAATACTCGCCTCTCTGCCACACAAGCCTAATCCATGCTGTTTAAATGGTCATGTTATTGCATTCGTCATCTTGATCTTTTATCTATTACACACACACTCTTCATTTTAAGTAACATCAAACAGCACAAACTGAACGTACAACTGTTTTACTGTATTAAACAAACCGACCTAATATGTGACTAAAACATTTTAGTATAAAACGCGTATGCTGATTGAGAAGAAAAAAAAAAACATGTCAATCAAACTTCAAATCAAAAACAAATATAATCCACCCCACACCCAAATCTGAAGAGTGAAAGCAGAAGGTCCGATTAGAGGTTGTTGATTTATTTGTCCAGAGGTTCCCTCTCCAAAAGCCCTCCCCCCCAGGTGTACTCACAGAGAAATACTGCTCAGCCTCCAGCTGGTCCTGCAGTTCCCTCATCTGTCCCTCGTTGCCTCTGTACTGCCTGGAAGAAATGCCACTGTCAGCCTGGGGCCCAGACCAACCCAGGACCAGGAGCTCAAAGCGCCCTCACCACTCCAGCGACGCCGGGGATAAACCGGGGCAGCCCTTAATCCCGGCGTGTAAACATTGGCAGGGCCCTTTGTCGCGGGCTGAGCAATAAGATGGAACTCTGACCCGGGTAGCTCTTTGAGGGGTGGCGGTAACCCCTTATTAAGCATTAGCCGCGGTGGAATTAGCACAACCCAAATATAGCTCCACCGAGCCGGTCACGTGACACTCCTTCACGTAATGGGAAAATACCACTCAGCTTTCAAACAAATGACAGAATCCTACTCATGGCATTACTGGAAAGCGAACCAACAACCTAGCAATACATTGTAGTGAACACAGTGCTGTGGCATGGAAAGGTGTGCAGTCAATGCACAGTACAGTTCTGATATAACCCAAAGGCTGCCAGATTACAAAAACCTGCACTTAGGCAAACAGGCTCTCCTATCAGAAATAACGGCACGTACGAGGATAGGTTTCATCTAAAACTAGCCAAGGAATCCTCTATAAAGGAAGTTGAAAACACAGGAAATGCTCATTGACAATGTCGACTGGGTAGACTAACTTGTTTACATAGCCACTGGGGTTATGTTTACACACAGCAAGTTATGTGAGTCACAGTTTGTGACCGGGTACACGGTCTATGTGGTGGCTAGGGGCGGGGATAAGCAAATATGGCGTATGGATGGTTTCCAACCCTAATCGTGTTATGTCTATAGCATTAAGGCAGTACTCTTAAAACCCATTGTTAACTATTTGTATACTAACAACCAGCATTGTTGCAGAACCTCCTGTGATATGCTCAAGTATTGCCATCAGTGCTTGCCTGAAACACCGGGCTTTTCTCTGGCGAGTCAGAGAGCCCCGCGCCGCTGGTACTGAAGGCGAGGAAGCCGAGCCGGGCCAGCGGGTCAGATGGGTTCAAACCCGCCCACTGAAGCGGTGCTCTAAATTAAATATTCGTTAACACCATACATTATTGGGGAGCAGCAGTGTGTGGGCACTTTATGACCAATCGTCAGTCCCGTTGACAGGAATAGCCATTTTGCAGCCAGCTGGTGAAATACCCACTTTGTGAGCTGGGCCAGCTGGAACTCCAGAGACCGCTTGTTCTCCAGAGCCATGTTGATTTCCTGTTTCAGCTGCTTCTCGGAGCCCGTCAGCCGATCCGACTCCAGCGCACGCATCTTCAGCTCGTTCTGGGCCACGACCCGCTTGCTGGACTCCTGCTCCAGCTGTACCCGAAGGCTCTTGATCTGCAGCGGGAGGGAGAGGCGTTAACACTGACTGTGTGCAGTCTCACGCACCCTCCTTTTAATGTACCACCTTTATACCAAGCCATTACTTGTCTGGCAACTGCCTGCGGTTCTCGCATTTTAATTGGCCTAATCAGTGACAGTTGCTGTGGGGTTTGGACAGTGCCTTGGTTTCTAGCTATGTGTCGCAACAACCGTTTCAGTTAGAAATCTCACTTTCAGAACTCAAACTGACATCAAGAGATCCACTTCATATGGCTCAAAAGACGACTCTACTCTAACAGTCACCTCCTCCTCCAGCCGCTCCTTCTGCTTCATCAGCTGCTCCATCTTTTGCACTGACTGCTTGAGGTCGAACTCCAGCATGGAGCACTGCTTCTCCACCTCCACCACACGGCTCTCCGCCCTCATGCGCGCCATGCTCTCCTCTGAAACCTTCGTTTCCACCGCTGTGTGGAGACACATGGGGGGATCACAATCAGTATTAACCTATCACTGTGAGAGTACTGCATGCTAGAGTAACATCTCTGTGACAGTTCTGCACGCTAGAGTAACATTACTGTGACGGTACTGCGCGCTAGAGTAACATTACTGTGACAGTACTGCACGCTACAGTAACATTACTGTGACTGTACTGCACGCTACAGGAACATTAACGTGATTAATGTACGCCATAGTAACATTTCTGTGGCTGTACTGCACGCTACAGGAGCATCTCTGTGGCTGTACTGCACGCTACAGGAGCATCTCTGTGGCTGTACTGCACGCTGTAGGATCAGTATATATTTATAAGAGCATGTCAGTCCTGCTGTTTAAAAGCAGACAAACTCTTCCTATGACTAAGAACCACTCATGCAAATTAACTGTTGTAAAAACATCAGGGCAAAGCAGAAACATTATAATCAAATTGACCCTGATAATGACCACAAACTACACTTGGAAGTCTATAAAAGTATCAAATCGCATCACACCCCCTTCCAGAACGTAAATGTTCGGACCTTCACGGTACACACTAAATACCAGCGGCCTCCTGGGACGTGTTTCTACAGCGCGTCTGTGAGAGAAGCGGCCTTACCGTGCATGGCGGCGGACTTGGCCTCCTCGATGGACTCGTACTTGTCGGTGAGCTGGGCCCGAGTGATCCGGTGCTCCGTCTGCTCCTGGTCCAGCCGCTGCTGCAGGGTCTTCAGCTTGTAGTTCAGGTCGATCTCCAGGCTGTTCTTCTCCTGTCGTAGGTAGGTAGGGGCAGGAGGCATTGATATTGGAAGTGTAGCTCTTTCGAAACCACCCCAAACCCTCAGTAGTACTAAAGCCCCTCTGACTCAACACTCAAGCCAGATTCACTTCACACTTCTTGTGGTCCGCGACTAACTATTGGCTTCAGTGAATTTCACCCCCCGGGGAGAGCGGACAGTGTAGATGTGTGGCGTGAGTCAGAGGGGCGGCCGACCTTCTCCAGGCTGTTGCAGCGCTCCTGCGCCTGCTTCCGCTCCGCCTCCACTTTGGACAGGCTTATCTTCAGGCTCTTGATGTCCTCCTGCAGCCCCACCGTGTGTGCTGCAGAAAGAACAAGCCCAACCCGACACACTCATAAA
This sequence comes from Hiodon alosoides, assembly GCA_025775065.1. Lineage (NCBI taxonomy): Eukaryota > Metazoa > Chordata > Actinopteri > Hiodontiformes > Hiodontidae > Hiodon > Hiodon alosoides. The sequence goes on along the minus strand of JAOYSI010000026.1, from coordinate 453,177 downwards.
CAGTCCACCACAGTCCTACAAAGTCCTGCATGACCGTACAAAGCTCTACACACTCAAACAGTCCACCACCGTTTTACACATCCATACACAGCCCTGCACAGGAGGGTGCTGTCAACACTAGACCCCCATCCAGAGAAAAAACCCCCAGCCACGACTGCAGGTGAGGTTACCCTGGAGCTCTCGGATCTCCTGGGAGCCCTGGCTGTAGTTCCTCTTCTCCGAGTCCAGTGCAGTCTGCATCTGGAGCAGCTCCTTCTCCAGCTGGAGCTTAGCGTTGTCCGCTGCCCGGCTTTTCTCCTGCAGCTCCCGGTTCACGCTCTCCAGCTGGCTCATGGACTTGGCCATCTCCGTGTGGCTCTTCCGGAGCCGGGCTGCGGTGTCCGACTCCACCCGCAGCAGGTCATTGGCCTCCTCCAGCTGTCAGACAGGGCCATGGGGGATTGGTTAGAGAGAGCACATCCATCCTTCTACACTGTCTTGGCATGATAGCTGAAAATATTTTAGTATCGTCTTAGGAGTACAACTGTTGTTCGGTGAAACAGTAGTTTTATACAAAGTCTACAAAAATTGACTTTACATTCAGCAGGCTAGATCTGCGAATAGCCTCCAACAGAACTTTCTGGGTTACCTTGACCATGAGCCACAACAGGTAACATAAGATGTGGTAACAATAAGAAAGGTCGTCAGTTGTTGGGAACAGACAGTGCGTCCCTCTGGCAGGGTCTAACCTGTTTCTGCAGCTGTACTATCTTGTCATTCGAGGCCTGGGAGTTTTGGCTCACTTTCCTCATGTCTTCCAATTGCTCCTTCAAAGTTGACACTGAGGAGAAAACGGGTGGGTGGGTTGAGACCAGTGCAGCGTCGACCATGTCCTGTCAGAACTCACGCAGTCACCCCTCCCTCCCTTTTAGGCAAATAGCAAAAGGAACGTTCCTGCTAAATAAACATTTACCAGAACAATGGATTCTTTGGTTTATTAAATACGTATAAAAGAGAGGTGCGTGGGTGGCATAAATGCAGATGTTTTGAATCCAGGGCTCTACTCATTACCCTCGTTCTCCACATTGCGTCTCTTCTCGGCCTCCTGGTCGGCCTTTCTTTGGAACTCTGCCACGCGGTGCTGGGTCATGATCTTGTCCTTCTCCAGCAGGGACACCGAGGACTCCACGCCCTTCCTCAGGTTTGTCTGAAGGAGAGGCACTCTTTGGGTCGTACTGAAGTCGCGTAACGCTCAAACATCTGGGAGTTGAGTGCAACTCCTGCACATAGGGCCCAGTCTGTACTCTTGGTTTATATCCCCCCCGCCGCCGCCTTAGGCATTGAAACCAAACCCTTCCAGAGGTCTCCACGGTTTAAAAACTACGTTCAGAAAACGAAGCATTATATTTTTATCCATAAAGTGGGCCCCACTTTTACTTCACTCACCTCTTCATCCAGCTCCTTCATTATCTTGTCCAGTTTGGTGTTGGAGACCCTGAGGGGCACGTAAGAGCTTAATCACCACAGAAGATTTCACATAACATGCATTCCATTTGTGTGTATGTGTGTGAGCTTATTTCTGTTGGAGGGTGTGTGAGCGTGTGTTTGTGTGTATGTGCACGTCTCTGGGTGCGAGTATGTGTTCGCGTGTGTGTGTGTGTATACCGTACATGAGCACACGCCTCTGGGTGTGAGTATGTGTTCGCGTGGGGGTGTATACCGTACGCGCGCACGCCTCTGGCTGTGAGTGTATGTGTACGTGCGCGTCTCTGGGTGATAACGAGTGTGTGCTTGTGCGTACATGAGGAGTTTTATGGGTGGCCACACAAACATGACTAAACAACATCCCAGGCAGGCCCTAAAGACATTTACACTCATAGGGGAGTTGAGTTGAGGTGGGATGGCAGAGGGGAGCATTCACAGACAGATGGAAGGCATCTTGGGTGGCATTTCATAAAATGTGTAATACAAGACGGCCGTGCAAGATAGCAGTGAGGCAGGAACCAGCTTTTTCCTCTCAAGAGATACAGCGGTGAAAATGAATTAAATTATAATGTGAGAATTTCTAAAGATCACAATTTACTTATTATCATGTATGGACCAGACACCTCATGGAGGGTAATTACAAGAACATTTCAGGTAGAAAACCTTTCCCAATCCTTTAACGGCAGTAGCTCATCTGCGATCTGAACTCTTAAGCGTACGAAGACCAAAGCTCTAAACTCACAGCCACCTTCAAAGCAACCAAACTATCTTATCTCCAAAGACAAGGAAAGCACAGGCTCATCTCCAATAAACTCCAACGTTACAACGGACACATCTGTGATTCTAACGGTGATCTGGACCCTGGGACTACTGGGGGTAGAAAGCATTCCAACTACTGATCCATTTTCCCTCAGCCAATCCGCCAGCCTTAACAAACAAGAGTCAGAGTGAGTATTCAGGGGACATTTTCACTAGCACTTGTGCAGCATAACATTCCCGTGCTGACAACCACCTGCACTTCTGCTCCAGCTCGTCCTTCATCTGCATCTCCTTGTGAAGATTATCCTCCAGCTGGTAAATCCTTTTCTGCAGATTCTCCAGCTACAGAGGCCATTGAGACAAAAACAAGGATCAAACCACTGAGAACCCAGAGGCTTTACCCGAAAAGGATCAACCACCCTCCACCATTGTAATGTTTCATAAAGCATTTGCAAGTGGACTGCAAATTAATACAGAATAGTTTATTTTATCATGAGGTTCATTACAGTGAAACGGAACACTTCGTAGCAAAAGCTGCTAGGCTCTGTATAAACGACGAAAGACAGCTGGCCGCTTGGGTGTGCGGTGCTCACGCCCCACGGTTAGGATGACCAAGAGTGGTCGCCTAGCCCCACGGGGCGGGTAGGCACTGATGGAGTGTGGTTGACGTGCTCGACGGAGCGGTCGACGAGACAGGCACTCACGTGGGTCTTGTCCTCCTTTGTGGAGCTGCTGCGCTTGTCAGAAGTCTTGGTGCTGGAGCTGCGGGAAAACCTAGGAAACGGGACATCTGCCAGTTAGGTTTGGCACTGTGTCTCGATTCCATAGCCCCTACTGTGCATTGCTACGTGTATAAATGCTCTCACTTAATCAGACCAGAGGCAAGTGTTCAGCAGAGCATTCATGACACAATATCGTTATGCTGTGAAATCATTTAAACTATACTAGAATTACTGTTATACACCACAGCCTCCAACAGAGACTGGGAGGACAAGGTTTCCCCTTTTCCTGACTCACTGGTGGCCGCTGTAGTAGGTGAAGCCCACGAAGGGGAGCTGGTTGCCAACGAAGGCCTTTGGTATGGGGAAGGTCTCCTCGTCGCCTTTGTCCTCTTCAATGTCGTCGAAGTTGCTGGTGTCGATGTCGCTGCTCAGCTCCGGGACCACAGGGGCGGCGGCTGCAGGGGGCGGAGAAAACACACAGATGGACGTCACCGATTGGGTCACGGTCGGGGCGATTGCCTCAGCACTGTTCACCTCATCCAGCGGGAGAACGCACAGGATACCTCCCAACCCCGTGAGAACGTATAAAACGCCAAAGGCGGACTAGCACCGGATGTGGGACTGCCAGTTGCCCTACAGAGGTGCGGCCTTCGGTGGCAGAGTTGGTGAGAAGGCACTCCCTCCCAGGCCGTCCTCAGCGGGCAAAGATAGACTAGAACTGTATGAATGACAGCTGACGGAGTACGCTCCAGGCCATTTCTTTCATCTATAACTAAATATTACCCAACCCCCAAGTGATACCTCTTCAGAAGTACGGCTTGCTCGCGTTCACAGTCGAGCTGTCTGTGTGTTGATCGGGTGTGAACGCAGACAAAATAAAGATCACGGGCACAGGAAAGAATACCTTTTTCACCTAATCCGAAACCGCCAGCCACACTAGGAGGTCTCGACCGTGCCATTTAACAGTTTGATCACATTGTCAACAGTACTGCTTTCACTGCACACTCCAGACAAACACACACATCGAGGGGCGGCCCGGAAATGGCCTCCCTACTCACTCTCCCGGATGTTCTCCCACGTCCACTGGTCGTTCTTGAAGAACGGGTGTCGCTTGATCTCCTCCACTCCGTTTCGGCCCAGCCGGACCTCCCTGAGGTGGGAAAAGTGCACAGCGGTAAGGGACAGTATAGCGCCGGCTATCTGACTAAGGAAGAATTGGACATGGTAGCTCCGGAGCACGGCTTTGGTGGGGAAAAAACACCAAACGGACCTGGAGTCGGGGTTCAGGAGGGGACAACCCCCTGAGGACTCGGGGAGTGTGACCAGACAACACAGTGCAGGGCCGTCTCACCTGTCCGTCAAGAAGGCGCAGATGAGGCTCTTCGCGTCCTTGGAGATCTCGCTGTCGTCCGGGAAGGTCAGGGCGTTCTTGTGGTTCATGATCTTGCTGTAGGTCCCCACCAGGGAGTCGGCGTAGAACGGCGTGTCCCCTGCGGGCGCGAGGAAGTGGGCGTGTGAGATGGGGGCGGGGCTGGCTGCCTCGCACTTTCTCAGGAAGCCGGCCGACCGCAGCTGCGGGTCGCCACAGAGTGCATCCGGGGGCCCGCCGCCGTCTAGCTGTGCGATTTCATCACAGCGGCAGCTAAATCATTCACACCATTGTCGGGTGGGAACAGAGAGTATGGCTATTTCCTCTCTACAACAAGATAACCTAACCTAACATAACATAACATAACATACTAACCGTCGCAGGTAGTGAGCACACACACAAAAAAAAACAAAAAAAAACTAAATGGAAAAGTCAACATAACGTCCGTCAGCAGTACACTGGGCCTCCACTGGCAGCTGGAATAGCTTGAATCCAGCCCGGAGTCAGCCAGGGTCTGAAACCGTTCAGCAGGAAATGTCACACCATTCTTCCACAAAGAACCATTTTAGTTCATGGAGGTTGTACCGGAGGTGGAAAATGTTGCGGAATGTGCCTCACCAGACAATGCCCCTGAAACGCTCTACGGGACACAGGCCAGACCATTAAGGTAGGCCGTGTGGGGGGGTCAGCAGCAACGACACGGGCTCTGTGGCTTTGTGCCTGGCCACCGTTCCAGCCACGCGACCGATCAGCCCTGCATACACAAACTCAGACCTTCTAATGGAATGTGAGCGCGGCCAATTCATGCCTGGAAAACGTGCTCCCCATAATTAAACAACCAGAGCCTTTTCTGCAGTGGAGCCAGGCTGGAGAGCACACGTAGAGAACATGATGAAGGGCGACTCAAACCGTATCAAATTCCTCCACTACTCCGCAGGCTGATACGCGTGTCCTGCTAGCTATGACATGTTAGGCTTACTTCTCTAAACGCCGCCCCACTTACATCAGAGGAGCACACACAGATATAGTGCAGACAAGGGCAAAAAGCTTTACACTTTACGAAACTGAAACCGTTAGTTGTGGGTCCAATACGTTAAGCACCACGTCACCTCGCTACTTGACAAACATAATCATATCCTGTGCAAGTGACGTGTTGGTGTCATTATGAAAACTCTCCTTTTGGGACTCACCGACAAGCATCTCATACAGGAAGACCCCCACTGACCACCAGTCGCACTCCCGGCCGTAGTAGCCGTCTCCCCCCTGTGACTTCAGTACCTCAGGCGAAATGTAGTCAGGCGTGCCCACGGCTGTGTCACACCGTACCATGCCGTCCTGAAACGCAAGCATCGTCAGCCCTGGAGCTAGAGTGCTGGCAGATAACCACATGGGGTTCGATACAATAAACGCTGTAAACACGATTTGGGAGACACACATTACAACGGCCTCCTTATGTGAGAACGAGACATAAGCGTAAGGGCAGCAATCGCTCTCCACACAAATGTTTGAGAACATTCTCTACCGTGGGTAAGCCAGGTGCAATGTTGCAGAGCAGTTTGATACCTTGTTCATCTTCATACAGGTCCCAAAGTCCGCCAGCTTTAAGTGGCCTGCTTTGTCCAGCAACATGTTGTCGGGCTTCACATCTCTGAAACGCAAACCATGGAAAATGAAGAGAAAACACACTCTCATGGGCAGACAGATGGTGGTCCACCTTCTCAGCAAGAAGAGCACTGTGCTGGGATGTCTGCTCACAAACGGAGATTTACCCTCCGTTTGGATGCAGTGTGCCACTGCTGCTGAGCAATGTGTGCCCCCACCCCCTGTCAACATCAAAGCTTCTCCTCAACTCTGGAGTTCAGAAGGCTCCTCAAGACCCACTCCAGAGGCCGTGACATCCTCTACAAAAATGCTACCCGGGGAAAGAGGAGAGAGCCTCCAGCCCACCTGTGGATGAAGCCCATGGAGTGGATCCCGTCCAGTGCCAGGACCACCTCGGCGGTGTAGAAGCGGGCCCACTTCTCCGGCACGTCGTAGTTGCTCATAAGGTTGACCAGGTCGCCGCCGGGCATGTACTCCATCACCATGTAGAGGTAGCGGTTGTCCTGGAAGGCGTAGAATAGCTGGGGGGACACAAACCAGAACCAGAGGCAGAGCGGTCATTACCGCCAGCAAGGCCGTCTCTGCGAGTTCAGCTTCAGTGCTTCAGAGGGCGATGTTGAGTCGACGCAAGTACAACACCTGCACCACCCAGGCGCTGTTGGCAAAGGCCATGATGTCCCGCTCTTCCCAGAAGAAAGCCGAATCCGACCTCTTGATCATCTCAAACTTGCTGAGTAACTTCATGGCATACACCTTCCTGGTGGCTTTGTGCCTGACCTAAAAAAGCAGGGTGGTGAGAGGGGGGCAAAGAAAACCCTTTGATTCTGAAGGTGAAACAACACTCAGAGCTTGTGTTGTGATTGCCAGGCAACAAACTGAGCATGAAACAACACTGTTAACGAGGGTAAAAATAAAATACAAAACATTTTAAAAATGAATGTGAACAGAGAAGAGTTCTAGAATAAAAAAAAGCTATATGCAATAAAGTCTAATAATAGAAGTGAAAGATTTATACACTCTCTTACTGCCAAGTTAACACTTTTACAGTTTTGTATTAGAACAACATGTGACGCCTTGGTTTCTCTACTAATCTCCGTACTTCAAGCTGACCAAAGCTAAGCTAAGGACATCCTAGCATTGCTTGTCTGGTTAACCTTTATCAGTCTTGCTAGTTCTTTCTGAACTAGCTTTCTCCTGGCTAGCATAAAATAATGTGTTGATTTAAAATCAAATAAAAGAAACAAGCTGATGAAGCTGCTTTTGTTATCTTTGTTAGACACTTTTTTCCATTTAAGAACTCCAGTGCAGCCCACTCTACAGGAGCCTATCGTAGAAATAGCCTAACGTTATCCAACTTAAATTCAAATGTAGCATTTATATATTAGATTTCTATAATGCAGCCGATAACCCCGTTTATGTTTTTAAGGGCCGAGTGACTGCAGAGGGCGCTACAGGGAGACCAGCGTGACAGCAGAGGGCACTGTAGGGAGACCAGCGT
>JAOYSI010000026.1:431072-445663 GCA_025775065.1 Hiodon alosoides | reverse complement strand
CAATAGCACCTTTGGAAATATATTTACTGAGAAAAATGGTGACGTGTTCAATACTTATTTCACCCGCTGTATATCTGTTTATAGTGGTTCACATTGCTATAAAACTATGGTAGGGTTTTTTATATGGGATCTTTGTAGTAATTTGTTCTATTTATCAAGCTGTAGCTGCCAGTTGTTACTTTATACTAATGTGCTATAAATTAGCATGCAGTAACATTTTGTCCCAGACGTCTCCAACCTGGCTTGTTAAGTAATGTGAAATCATTTATCCATGTGTAACAATAATAATTTTTATTGTTACCCCTGCCCCCACGATCATTTGAATAGCTCCCTAGTTCCAAAATATCTTAATTGTTACAGCCCTAAAGGGCGACTTGAAAAACATAAACTAAATAAATTATTTGTCTTAAACAATTTATTTTTTATGTCAAGCCTTTCAGGGAAGAAAAAAATAATTAAAAACCTTTAGGGAGTTGCAAATCCATAATTCTGAATGTTTTTTCTGACGCTAGTAATTGCCTGTGACCAGGAAGATAATCTCTTTTCACTGGCCCCCCATGCACCTTTTCAGAATTAAAATACAAATTAAAAAACAAATGAGCTACTTTTTATGAGGAATTCTGAGATATTTAAACCATATATCAAAGGTGCAATCTTAAATGAAGATATGTCTGACTGACCATGGTGGATATAGAAAAAAATCAGTGGAATCTGTCAAAAGATCTGAATTTTTCTGGATTTTATGGAATTTGGAGGAAATGCAAGAGTATTTGAGTATAAATCTAAACTCTCATTCAATACCTCCCCAGGTGTGGACCCAAAGTCTGTGCTGTGCGCTTTCTTCAAGCAAGGCCAGTGCACCAAAGGAGACAAGTGTAAATTCTCCCATGACCTCACACTAGAGCGGAAGTGTGAGAAACGCAGCGTGTATGTGGACGGCCGGGATGAAGAACTCGATAAAGCTGAAGGTGTGTATCCCTTTCATTTCTGTGTCTCAGCTCATTGCAAGTGATAAGCATTATATATCCCAAAGAAACTAAATATGTGAATATTTATCCTCCTGTCCTGCAGATACCATGGACAACTGGGATGAAAAGAAGCTGGAGGAAGTTGTGAACAAGAAACATGGAGAGGCAGAAAAAAAGAAAGCCAAAACTCAAATAGTAAGCGGTGACATGTTGTCTTACATTCTTTGTGTGCGTGCTTGCGAGTGCATGAGCATGTGTGTGCAAAATTAAACAAAGCTCTGAGGCTTATATAGGCCTCAGGGTTGTATTTGATCTTTTGAACCCTGCAATGCCCATCTTCTCTTATTAAGGTTTGGTCCTCCTCTAGGTCTGCAAGTACTTCCTTGATGCCATTGAGAATAATAAGTATGGTTGGTTCTGGATTTGTCCTGGTGGAGGGGACAACTGCATGTACCGTCATGCACTACCTGCTGGGTTCGTTCTTAAGAAAGACAAAAAGAAAGAAGATAAAGAAGAGGAGAAAATATCACTGGAAGAGCTCATAGAGAATGAGGTATGTTCCTCTCGTTTTCCATCAAAACTTTGTAATAGTAAAAATAAGCAGTCAGAGATCTGCGGGGCAACTATTAACATAAAATAAATGTTATGTTATGACTAATAATAGAAAAAGATTAATTTCTATTTTTAATCTAATAAAGAACACAGTAATCTCACAAAGATCTATATCATGAGTAGGGATTCTTACAGTCTGTTCCTTAAAGTCTACGTTTGAATCACTGACAAATCTTTGGTTAGTTTTAAGTTAACTTAGTAATGGGGAATCTACTTTTATATACCCAATACTCCAACACAAGACATTATAGCTAGGATTTTAAAGAGGAGTTTGAGGTTAATTGGTCTTTTACTGACTGGTATAATTTTTTCTGAAGTTGCAGGGATGGTTTAGGACGTTTTTGTCTGTGAACGATCACTCTATGAATGATCACTCACATTTAATAGTTTCTTAATAGAAACTTAATAGTTTCTTAGCTAACAAACTGCTTAACTGCACTAGGCACAGAAGATGTCTAATCTGAGCATGCACAGCCGCCAATTAAAATGATGTGCATCGCTTTCCATGAGGTAGAATGGTATAACTTGTTAATATCCATAATTTAATATATGAATTTATTTTATTTATATGCAACCTATAATACTTCATTTACGCCAAGCATATTCATTACGTTAGTTCAAACCAGCTGTTTTTCATCTATGTAGTCATGTTTGTACATACTATCAATAGGGCTGAACATTGTTAGATTTTTTGGTTTCATCACCAAAACCCATTTTTAATTTCGATTCAGAATCAAAACGATTGATTGAAACAAATGTATTTGGGTTGTTGTAGGCTACATTGTTATTTATGTGTAAAGTTGTGTCAGCTGAGTGAGTTTCTTTGTGTAAGTGTAGTTTAGTTAAGTGTGGTGGGTGTACCATCTGGAATTGAATGTAACTACATAGTAATGTTCTATGTAGTAATAATACCATATTGTAAACATATCATTTAAAAAAAGGAAGTTTCTCATTTAGCTCCCTTCATGGGTATATGCTTTCTCCACAGCACAGTAAAGAGTCTAAAGAATGTTTAACAACAATTTCCAAAACAAAAACTTTTTAAAATATAACGTTAGGTAAAAAAATGTATTAGTTAGGTAGTAGTTTATATAGCTAGGGGTACTAAAGTCCTCGTCAGTATCAAGTTGACTTAACTTAAGTTAGAGCTTCCTAGATTTGTGTAAATTAGTGGTAAATTGCATATTTGTGAGTTTTATAGTGACAGGAAAATACGGTTTAAGCTTGTTTAGCCTATATGGATTATTATTCCATCATGTGTTTTGAGCAAATTTGGTATACTGGTCCCTCTCTTCACATGGAACAAATTTGCAAGGACGCTTTATTTCGGCCATGATGATGGGGGGGGGGGGACCTTCTCATGAACTACAACCCATATTTGTGTGGAATTTGGTACATATGCTCATTGGACTAGTCTGTAGTGACTTTCAGAAAAGCTAAAAGATCTGTCAAAAATGACCACAATACATGCAAATCAAGATTTCATATAACCTAGTAAAAAAAATAAAAAATAAAACCCAATAATTTCAGGTCAGTTTCATCAGTTCAGCTGAAAATTGTAGGCGTCACCCTGAACCAAGCTTAGTGTTGATATCTCATAAAACAATAGAATACATTTCACACATAATAATGCTTTGACTGTTGTGTACTCATGAACTGTAACTCAATCTCTAACTACCTATCACGTAGCCATGTAGTAGCCATTCAGTTTAACAATGGCCTCTCTAGCCAATTGAAGTGTCTTTGGCACACTAATAAGTCGGACTGGGTGATAAAGCGATAATAATTATCGCAATATTATTTTCCTCGATATAAATATAACAAATGTTCGATACATGTTTGATAAAATTAATTTGAATCACGAACAAATCACAAACTGCCAAATGCCAATTGTGTCGCTGGAATAGTTACAGACACAGTGGCTGGCAGGCTTGTAGTTGGAGCGGAATAAGCCAAATGAGCGACTCCGAAGAAAGTGCAGTGCCCGTGACCAGCTTGAAGGACGAGGAAATTATCGTCAAGAAACTGAAGAAAGGTCACTCACTATATTCAGTAATTTCACAAGACTCGCTTTATTTACAATTCAAATGAAAGCTATTGGATGATATTTTGTTGACAAATTTGAATGCCAAGTCAGACATTATAATAATTCAGCGTATTAGCATTAGAGCTAATCAAACGTATTTATTTTCCTTCCATTTGCAATGGCAGTTATTTTAATCTAATTAAAAGACATACTTTTGATGTATAGCTTACTAATAACAAATTAACATTCCCAGTTCAATGGAAAATCATAAATACATTCATGTTTTGAAATTTCTATCTTACTGAGCATTCAGTGTAGCTGGTACGCTGGATCCTTTAGCTGGTATCAGTCTTAGTGTAAATGCCCTTCCATCATGACAAATAATTAAGTGACTGTATTAAACCAGGTTTATTTAATTAAACTCCCACTAGGTCTTTGAAAAAGACTTGCCACGTGGGTTTAAGCAAAATCTAAGAGCAGTGAAAGTACACAGAAGCGCAAAGCAACCAAGGTGAACGGAGACCTCAAACAGCAAGAAGCGGAAACAGTGGAGTTGGCAACACGTTAGGCTAAATCTATTAAGATATTTATTTTGTTGAGGAAAAAGTATTTTACTTAATTTTACTCATGCATATTTTTATGTCGGGAAAAAAAATATCATTATAATGGTTTTGAATGTTCTACCTCAGATTTGTGAAATGGTCCAGTGTTTGTCATGTTCTGACCATAAAGAATAGTTTAAAACCACAATTAACCATCTGGTTTCTTCAACTTTCACCCAGGAGCAAAAATCAGCCTTTAAACTTGAAAGAAATAATGATTTGACATTTATCGTGATAATTATTGATATCGACTGATATGAAATTTTTTATCGTAGTAACATTTTTGGTCATATTGCCCAGCCCTAGTAATAAGTCTGTGTCGCTTTGTTCCAATCATATGAAATTGTCATGAGCATCGGGGGCACCTCCGTAAAGAACTGGTACTGAGTCTGGCATTGTTTGTGTTATAGGATATTGCATACTTGGCTTGAAGCCTCTTCATTGCTTATTAAGTCAATTGTCTTCTTTTAAAATTTTGCACAGGAAGAGTTGCAAGATCTTGTGTGTGTATCAAATGAAAAAATAATTGGTGTGCCATTGTTTGAAATCACTAAAAATAACCCATTTTTAAACCTTTCTGGAACTTTAACTACTGAACTTATTACTATGCCAGATATTGATGTGTCCCATCATAAAACCAATGTCATCTTACAAAACTTTTTAACTAAAAGTACTTCCCCCTCCCCTTAAACATTTGTCAATGCTTGCAACTAGCTGGTCAGCCACTCCCCAAAGATACAGCGCAGCTGTGAAAAGTGTATGTGGTAGGTGTACTGGATGCTATGGTTACATCATCAAAGAGATTGAAAATCATAAATGGATGCCCCACATTTATATATAGGTCCGTGTGCAAATACAAACAGCTTTCCTTAATGATATTAAGTGGCAGTTCATTACATTTTGAATATCAGAACTTTTCATCGGTTACCGAATCCAAGTTTCTCCCTGTTATAATCAAACCTGGATAGAGCTAGAGGAGCAAAAACAGTGGGCAAGTGCAGTAGTCTGATGCTGATAGATAAACTTGGTTAAAAAACCGTCCACACTAACTTGGGAAATGTTACTAGGGAGTGTAACAGGGCCATGGCTGTTCGAGTCTGCTAATGATGATCTCTCTCAGTTTAAGTTAATGCCTTCCCAGTTGTTTTCAACTGTGAAGGGTAAAGCAATCAATTGGAAAGGATTAGCCAATAATTTTGCTAACGACCACCCATCTGTGCTGATTGATATGTAAGGGGAAGGAGTGGCCATGAAATGAAAGGCAATAAAAGTTTAGTATAGATCCCTGTTTAAGCGCCATATTTTAAGGGTTCTTTTCTTCCAGCCCTCTCACTGTTCTGCGACGACACCCAAGGAGGAAGCGTTCCATCCGTACTCTATTATTCTGTGTCATCAATTTTAGAATCTCTGTAGAATCTATGCTATAAATATGTGGCGGGAATTTGCCTCAGTTTACATTAATAACTTTGTACAATTTGTTCTACTTTATATGTAAATTTCACAAAGGCACCGTTTACTACCACTTGTATGTAAGAAAATCATTTGAGTGGAATGTTCAAAGAATCCCATTCATTTCAATGGCCTGTTTTGTAGTTAGTACCCTAGTACTCTTCAACTCAAATATCAAAAATATATATTTCACAAATGCCACATATAATGGCTTATTGAAAAGAAAAGTTTGATCTGGGCGCCATCTTTCTCTCAATTTTATTTACAAAGTTTAATTTGGATTTAGACAATTATCTTCAATATCCTTTTACCCACATTTTTGGCTCTGTCTAGGCACAGCTGCCTACTATGTTACAAGTGTATACGTTTTAAGATAGCTGTTAGCAGATGATGGTAAAGAAAAGAAAAGAGGGTGAAGTGATTTTCCTTGGTGCCATTGGGTGAGATAGAACGCTGCTGCTCAGAACATGCTATGTGAACGTTTCATTTAATTTGTTTGCTTTTGTCTCGCACTAGAGTTCCAGCAATTCTGGAGTTATTTGGCAGTTTTGGCTGAGCCCAAAATCAATAGCATTCTATTGTCCACCCTATTATGAAGTTAAACCCTTTGACGTCGTGCCATTAAAATTTTGGTGCTTAAGAACCGATATTTGCGCCTCTACTTTCAAGATGTCTCACAGAAATACTAAGCCGTGGGGGAAACAAATGAGTGTTTCTGTGGCTTGCCAATGGAAAGGGGTAGATAACTAGGTAAAAAAATCCATTGTCCTTACGTGCAATTTTGGATGTAACACGAAAAGAAAGTAACGGAGGATAGCATCTCATTTTTCGTCGCGTCATATACCAATCGGTTTCAAAGAAAGCAGTCACTAGAGAAGACGTCTAATCCACGTTTGTTTTTTGAATGTAATTGGTTTTGAAATCAACTCGGTACACATTTTAATTAAATATCTAAATTAAGAACTTGATCAGTATTTCATTTTTGTGCATTTTTTGCATTTATCGAAATATCCGTCCCCAGGAAATGCATTTTGTTTTTTGTCACATTATATAACAATCGTAACAAAGGAAGCAGTCACACGAGAAGAACAAAAGAAGGTGGAATTTAAGGATGATTGATCTCCCTGAGAAGGTTGGTGAGAACACGAGAGAAGTTGTCATCGGGATACTTACACGAGTTGTCCCAATATCTGTGGAGCGGCTGTGAGACACTGGACATTTTTCACCGGTTGGGACAGAAAGATGACGTCGCTACTTCAAATGACCCAGAGCGATCATCCAGTTCAAACATGTAGGTTGAGGGCTATGTTACTCATTCCTGCGCATCATTACATTCCTTTGGTGCATTGTTTGAGGGTCATTTACTTACTTCATAAATGTTGTCTTTTATATCTTTTAATACTAGGGGGTTAAATTATGTAAAATGTAAGGCTATTTTTCTTTTCTGTAAGGAGCAAAGGGCTAATTTTGTTTTGTTGCAAGAAACTCATTCAGCCGAGGCAGACGCCAAATTTTGGAAATTGCAATGGGGAGACTATCTTTTTCAGTCATGGAACGTCACATTCGGCTGGAGTTATGATGACCACAAAAGTGATTCCATTGGTCATTGGCTAATGGTCACAGTAGAAATGAATGGAATAAACCACATCTTATTATGTGTGAATGTTACAACAGAAAAGCACAGAACAAAAATCTTCTCTCATCCTTGAACAAGTGCTTAGATGAATAGAAAATGCTTTATTCAATGGCAAAAATAACTGGGGAGGGGATTTTAATCTGGTCCCTGATCTTTGGTTAGACCGCCTATCATCATGGAAACAGTGCCATACATTGGATGAAACAATAGTTGAACTGAGCTCAAAGGGCATTTTGATTGACTTTTGGAGAATGAAAAACCCAACTATAAAACAATTTACCTGGTTCAATGCGTCTAATAATGGCCAGTGCTCAAGATTAGATTATTGGTTAATATTTGACAATTTGGTTAATAAGGTAATTAGATGTGAAATTTCAGCATCACCCTTGACTGATCATTGTGTAATATCTTTGACCCTTTCTCCGGGTAGGAACGAGACTAACATAAATCCCTTGTGGAAATTTAACAATGCCTTATTGGAAAATACAGATTTTCGCAATTAAGTTAAAAAACTGATTAAAGAGGTAGATGAACAGGAAATGTCTTTCTTGAGCAAATGGGAATGGTTCAAATTAAAAATTAAACAGATGGCAATTAGGATAAGCAAGCAATTATCCAAACTTAAAAAGATAAGACAAAGGGCCATCATTAGCGACAGTGTTGTAAAGCTGATCTGACACTGTAAGAGCAAACTGAACTTAACAACCTTCAGTCCCTACAATATATATTTGGAGAAAGCCAAGGGAGCTTTTATTCATTCAAGGGCTCGTTCGATGGAAGAGGGGGGGGGAAAAAAACTCATTTCTTTAGTCTGGAAAAACAAAGAAAAACTAAATATAAAAAATTAGGAAGCTTAAAATCTGAAAAAATGACATTGTTGAACATCAGGACGAAGTAAACGAGAAAATCAAAGCTTTTTATAGCAACTTATATAAATCCAAGTTTTCTAAGGTAGATTGATGTATTTTCTTTGATAAAATCCTGGGTTTTAAAAAGCCAATGAATGATAATTTTGAACAATTTATGAAAGATGAGCTAAGAATTGAGGAAGTAGACACAGCAGTTCAACAGATGTCTAAGGGAAAGTCACCTGGAATAGATGGGATAATCGTGGATTTTTTTTCTTCTGGAATGATATCGGAATTGCTCTATAATGCTTTTTTAGACTGTATCCAATGGGAATCTTTCTCCTACTATGAAACATGGTCTCGTCACTTTAATTCCAAAACCTAACAAAGATAGTCTCTTATTGGATAATTGGAGACCAATTACTTTTATGTAACGATTATAAATTGCTGGCATTTATCTAATCAAATCGCCTGAATGAGGGATTATCACATATTATTGATGAGTGTCAATCTGCTTTCCTAAGGGGTAGAATTATACATAACCACACCAGGTTGTTACTAGACATGCTTGACTATCGAGACCTTTGATATTGATCCCTTTTTTTATTTCTTGATTTTTATAAGGCATTTGATACCGTTGGACCAGCCTTTTTATTTGAAATGCTAAAATTTCTAGATTTTGGAAATAACTTTTGTAATATAATCAAGAAACTGACATATATAGTTCGGTATCCCTGTACCCTGGTATAACTCCCAGATTTTCGATACTACATGGTATTAGACAAGGATGTCCGATCTCTCCGAAATTGTTTAATTTAGCCACCCAATCGCTTATTATGCTCATAAATAACAACCCAGTTTTGCGTGGTATCTCAACCTTCGATAAGGAATTTAAAATTAGCCAATTTGAGGATAACACAGTAATCCTTTTAAGGGACAAATCTATGGTGGATATTGCCCTTAATACAGTTTCGATGTTCTCTAAAGCTTCAGGATTATTCCTTTATATTCAAAAATGTGAATTATTTCGCATTCATTCATCTTATGACTCCATTATTGCTTCAATCAAGGTAAAATCTGAAGTAAAATATATAGGAATAGTTTTATCCAAAAATGCTATCAGTAGGGAAGGTACACATTTTAACTTTAAATAAACTCAATTATTTTCCAGTTCATTTGGAAAAATAAAACCTATTATGTTAGGAAATCACAGTTAAAGAGTTTGATAAGGGTGGTATAATAGGACAATGATTGGGACCTTTAAGATCAACTGGTTGACAAACTACTTATTACAGCAGGACTCTGTAGTTTCACATACCTAGATCTCTATTTAAGAAAGTGAATTTAAGGCTTGAATTTATTTTACAATGTGATTTTGAGATAACCAAGATTCCTGTTAAATTATCAAATTTCCACAAACAAGTTCTCCAATACTGGAAGATGATATTTACTCTTAACTTTTCTCCCCATGGATCCACCCTTGGGAATAACAGGGTCATTACAATTAATAGGAAATCATTGTTTAAGAGTGATT
The DNA here is from genome assembly GCA_025775065.1 of Hiodon alosoides. Lineage (NCBI taxonomy): Eukaryota > Metazoa > Chordata > Actinopteri > Hiodontiformes > Hiodontidae > Hiodon > Hiodon alosoides. The sequence continues at coordinate 435,988 of JAOYSI010000026.1, read as the reverse complement.
GGTATGAGAATGGCATTGTGTTTGTAAATGATATATTGGATAATAATGGTAACTTTTTGGAACATATTGCTTTTCTTGTACAACTATAATGTAAAATGCACTCATAGAGAATATATTAAGATTTGCAAAGCATATACCATTACCATTATTACAGCTGATTCAAAACACATTGATGTATGCGAAAATAAAACCCTTTCTAACTTTACCAGACAAAGTAATTAATTGATGTAACTTATATGACAGCAAATGTAATAACAAATTTATTAGTACGTTTTTTAAAATCAAGATTATTTTCTGATTATAATAGAGATATGTGTGTACAAGTTCCGAATATGAATGCCTTGTTTTAGATCAATCATATTTCAAATTCATCAAATGGCCCATTTCCCCTGAAGTCAAAGAAACTCACTTTAAAATAATTTATAAAATCTATCTGGTCGCTGGCTTTCTTCGAAAAACTTCAAATTTGAAGTAGATCCCTGTGTATTTTGTGAGGCGGCTGAGGAGACTTTGGAACACATTCTTTTTATGCCCTATGTCAAATTTTGATCTGACTTAAATAATTGGCTGTCACTTAAGATTGAGGATATCACGACGTTTGACCTAATATGTTGCACCTATGAATTGTTTATTTTTCCAAAATGTCTTGGTAAGCTGAGGCATTAACATTTCAACTAAGGGGCCTAGGCCAACCCCAGAAAAGCAATCCCATAGCATTATCCCTACTCCACCAAACTTTACTGTTGGCACAATGCAGTCAGGCAGGAAACGTTCTCCTGGCATTCGCAAACCCAGACTCATCCATCAGACTGCCAGATAGAGAAGCGTGATTCGTCAATCCACAGAACACATTTCCACCTCTCCAGAGTCCTTTACACCACTCCATCCGACGGTTGGCATTGTGCTTGGTAATGTAAGGCTTGCATACAGCTGCTCGACCATGGAAACCCATGCCATGTAGCTCCTGGCGCACAGTTTTTGTGCTGATGTTATTGCCAGAGGAGGTTTGGAACTCTGCAGTTATTGAGTCAGCAGAGCATTGGCAACTTTTACGCACTCAGCACGTGGCGACCCCGCTCTGTAACTTTACGTGGTCTGCCACTTCGTGGCTGTGTTGCTATGGTTCCTAAACGCTTCCACTTTGCATTAATACCACTTATAGTTGATCGTGGAATATCTAGGAGGGAAGAAATTTCACGAACTAACTTGTTGCACCGGTGGCATCCTATTACAGTAGCACGCTCGAATTCAGTGAGCTCTTTAGAACGACCCATTCTTTCACAAATGTTTGTAAAGGCAGACCGCATGACTAGGTGCTGGATTTTATACACCTGTGGCAATGGGACGGAATGAAACACCTGAATTCAGTGATTGAGAGGTGTGGCCCAATACTTTTGTCCATGTTGTGTATATGCAGCAAGTTCAGGGTCACATATGTGCAGCAATCCTGCCTACTACAAACCAAACAAACCTGATTGGAGGGTTTCTCTATTAGAAGGCTATTTAATTTATTTTATTTATTTTATTTTATTTTTTACATTTTACATGTTAATATTTAACCGGTTTTATTCTTATGAAATGTTTCCAGGCATTACGCAATCACCAAATGGGTACATTTTAAGAAACTGTAAGGAGTGTATTCATGCAAAATAATCTTGTGGTTGGTATGGATTAACAGTTTTAGGATCGTACTACGTGGAATAGTGGAAGTCCCAGAATGTACAGTTAATTTTTTGCTGAAATAATACATGTATTATATGCTCACATATGTCGCCTTAGTTCATTTGAATAATCTGCTACCTGCAGGTATATTGAAATAGTAGTTTAGTTGTACTGATCAAATGATTTTTCATAGTCTTCCCTCAATAATAGTTTTCAATAATGTCTCTGTATGTATCTGTATCCAGTGACAGCCATGTGGTGGGATTTCCTTAATATTGCTACCTTCATGGATTACATTAATAATTGTGATCACACGGACACTTCACATGCTCTGGACACTTTCTATGTACAGTGTACAGTACCATATTTTTATATATCAATTTATAGGCACTACAACCCTTAAATTTATATTTATAATATTTAATATTTCTATTTATAATGTCCATATTCCATCTTCTATTCATTATTGTTATGTATATTTTGTATTTTCTGTTATAATTTTTCTTCTATATATATATATATATATATATATATATATATATATATACATTTTTTTTAAATCACTACGTAGATGTTGCATGTTATTCGATGCACTTGATAAATAAAAGACTTTAATAGCTGTTTGTGAATTTACACTATGTCAGCAACACTAACAAACTGCCTAATGCAAACAAATAAATAAGCACTCCTGATTCCTTTAATTATCAATACATTTTTCTTTATAATTAGTGTTGACAACATAGCGTAGTTTTGAAACCTGATTATCTATAATAATTAGAGGGTTAATTCCAGTTAATTATTATATCTGGCAAATGATTGTCAAACATTTTACTGGGAGTGAATTTTAGAGACTAATAGGGCTTCTCTTAGCTTGTTACTAACTAGTGACTCCTGACTGCTTTCTGCCAGCTGGCGGTGCCATTGGGAGGAAGTTACCTTACCTTCAGTCGATACTGAACTCTTGTATAGGCTAGGTGGCCTGCTGTGTGTAAAATGAACTCTTGTATAGGCTACGTGGCCTGCTGTGTCTAAAATGATGGGTGGCTCTAAGGCAATTTGTTCTGAAGAGACAAATCATATTACACACCCTACCTTTTTATGGTGACTGGGTTCATAGACAAGCTGATAACTTGTAAGTTATCTAGATTTTAGAAAATGTGTTTTTGTGGTCACGTTCAAAACCACAGTCATGTTCAGACCCTGAACCTCAACCCTTTCTTAGTTTCTGCCACCCATAAATAGTAATGGCAGGTACCATGCTTGAAATCCCGATCACCATGCCGATGGGTGAGATTGTTCTTGCGTTTTTAATTCCGTCCACATGTTTAATATTGGTAGTTTAAGTTAAGCTCTATTGCCAGTTATGGAAGAAAGTGGGGCTGGGTGATTAAACACTTATGTAAGTTATCAATATTGGCGTCATGAGTGATATCGCACACTTGCCTCCTCTGGACTAAGTGAAGACCGTCAGGTTCACTCTCACAAAGTGAACAAGCATCTCTGATAGCCAGAATAAGCCCAATATGGAATTAAATATAACATTAAAAGCCATAATTCTTACTTACTTCAAGGCACCCTGGGTTAAAGGATTCCGCACACCAATTAAGTGTTTAAAATACTTGCGTGCTGCTTTGCTGCTAACAATTGGGTGCATCCATTACATAAGATCTTCATCTTTCCCATTAGCTATTGTATTTTATCTGTACCGCAGCATGCCTTAATATGGTCACAATACAATTTCTGTATACTGAAGAAAGTTAAAAACATGGTTTGTTTTAATCTCTTAAACAACTGGACCCATTTTTTCGACACTGGCTGCACCTCACAATTGGAACGTTCATGGTTTTACTTGACGTTATAGCTTAACTTTAAAATGCCACCTTAATTAATAATCATAGCTGCTTTTTTTAAAATCAACATAATTATATTTAATTGTGCCATTAATATACTATGATTCAAAAAAGCAATTAAGGTGGGATGAGAACATTTTTTTTACTTTTATATCTTATATAACTAACTTTGATATCTTAAATCTGTGGTATCTAAGATACTAGCAAATCTCTTGCGTAATGTAGGCATGCATTAACCTGTTTTTTCCCCTTCAGTATACTTTTAAAAATGATATTTAAGTTATAATTAAGATATAATGTGATAACCCTAACTGCACTCTGTTTGTCCTGAAACTTATTTTATTTGTCATTGTTATTAGGCAACATATAACGTTCTTATAAACTATAGCACTGTTCTTAAGCTTAGATTGATGTAATTTAGTTAATGTGATCTTATTTTTAATGCTAATAATTGTCAATTAATAAACAAAAACATGGCAAACTGATGAAAAAAACGAAAAACTTATTTTATTTCCCACTTGTGTGTCGTGTGATAATGGTTTTGTCACATGAAAATATATATGCTGAAAAATGTTGTTTTCTTACAACTGCTCTTGCATTTGCAGCGCAATGTCTGACAAGAAAAGGCCAATGAATTGGCTGTCGATTTCTGATTTTTCCCTTCAAAAAGACGGGAGGAAGACTAATGTGGAGGAAGGTAAAGAAGTTGGATAACTGGGGTCAGCAGCAAGGGTTTCTCGATGTGTTACAGTCGTGTACGAATACATTAATGTCCCTCGTGTGTCCTGATCGAGGCCCTGTTCACATTATGCTGATACTCGGTTAATAATCACAGTTCGCTTGGGTTTAGCACGATTTCCCATCAGTGTGAACGCTCCAAACGTTCATGGGGTTGGTTTAAATAAACTGTACCAAGCACACTTGGTGGAGGTGGTCACAGCACTGTTGCTTCTGAACAAGGAACCGTTTAGTAAGTTTAACCTCGGCAAGATAGCTGATCACAATCAAATAATTACCCAGCCGAATGCTGTATTCCGACTAATGTTGTAGCATGTAGCGAAAGATACAGTGCAGTGGGCTATATTAAGTTGTGTTGAATGAACTTGTGACTGAGAAATTGCAACACATTTTCGCAAAGTATCTTGAATGATGTGTCACGTACTACATAACTAGTGTTGATTGGGTTGCTGGGGAGTATGCAATGAATTAATAGCTGCCTGCTGACATGTTGTTCATTTGTAGTGACTGCATGCTACAATCTGATTAAAGGTTACCGTAATTTCCGGACTATAAGCCGCTACTTTTTTCACACGAGTTGAACACTGCGGTTTAAACAATGATGCGGCTAATTTATGGATTTTTACGGGCTAACGAGCTTCATGCCGCCAAAACATTTAGCCTCGT